>PPHD01001293.1:27814-44819 GCA_002909625.1 Bambusicola thoracicus
AGAAACGCTGAATTAAACTTAAACAAAACTTCAACCCAACATTCAATTTCAGTGGTTTTGATCTTTCTTTCTACAAATGTGGCTTAAAGCAACCGGCTTTAATAATTTGTTGGTACATTTTTAGTCAGTAAGCTCCTACTGGCAAGGATTGTTAGCTTCAGGTCCACTTGCCATTTAGGGCAAGAGATTTTGATCCTAATGTTCTCAGAGTCAATAAAATGGATTATTTTGAGACAAGTGACTGCAGAAAGTACTAATTAACAGTGGATTTTTTTTATAATTGATAGACTGTTAGAACTTAAGTATTCAAAGGAATATGTCATGCTTAAAGGTAGGAACTTGGCAACAAGTACTGAATGTAAATCTGAAGTCATCAGAATGAAGTGGATGAGGAAGGTCTTAGTGCAGCACTTGGAGTCATTCTGTTGATGAGTTAAATTGATTTCTAACCATTTTGTTGTATTTTTTTCTGTAGATGCTGAAGCCAGACTGCATTCTTCTTCTTTAGCTTAGTTGTTCATAGTTTAAAACGTAGAGGAGGCTATGTACATTTCTTGTTCTTTTTTTGGATGATGGTTGTGTGTATTTTAAGACTTAACAGGCGCAAAAGCTGCTTAAACCATGACTTAAAGTTTGTTACTTAAGCTGGTTCTTGGCGTTTCATGTTGCTGGTTTTCATCGTGTGGGTTAAATTGCAGCATGAATGTTAATAGCAGATACTGAAGTCTTTGACCTCTTGTTATGCAGTAAAATATGCCGAGTTATTTTAATGGCCCTTCCCGAGTCAAAGTTTTGCTTAGATGAACTTGAGCTTAATGCAACACATGATGGGAAATGTGAAATGAGAATGCACAAATGTGATGAGGTAGGTGATTAGTCATCGTTTTAAAGTGAGATTGTCAGTTTATTAGACAAAGTGGTGTAACTTATAAGAATTATGTATTTGCATATTGTCCAGATCTGGCTGGTATATACATGCGCATAGTCTGGGTATCATCTTCATCCACATAGTAGTAGGGGTTAGTCTTTTACGTGCCTTTTTAAGAAGCAGGCTATATATTGACAGACTTCAGTTGTGTTATGCTCCTAAAAACTCAACGTAGATGTAACTGATAAATATTACCACATCGTGTGATACCATTTTTATCACCTCCGGCGATGGCTCGCTGCTGCTTGTATAGATAAGGGGAAGAACACCGATTGATCAGAATCAGCTGCAAAGCTTCAGTGTGTCTGCTTGTGGAGAGTGCTGCTAATTGTGGTAGAAACACATGAAACAGCTCTGCTCCTGAATGATCAGTATTTCCTGCACTTGTTTTTGTCTTCTTAGAACAGAAAGCAAAACATTGCTGGAATCTTCCAGATCACACGTGCCTCCTTTTATTGGGAGAGTGGAATGTCAGAGTGTGTGTTTCTGGTGAGCATGGGAGAAGTTCTTTTTTTCTTCTCAAAATCTATCTCCTCCAATTCTGGAACAAGAGGGGAGGAAGAAGTGTTCCTTATGGCCATAGCTGTAACAGTTCAGATTAGGTTCCTGCTTTACTTGCCCTTCACGCTCTAATTTCACGCTGAAAGCCAAAGGCCTTTATGTCCTTTCATACAAAAATCAGTGCTCCAGGAGGGCACAGTTGGGTGAATTCTGAAATAAGAGATATCCTTGTTAAAGGTTGATATATTTGATGCTTTGGGAAGAAAGCATAGGTCAGGACAAAGCAAACTAACCAGAAAATGAACATGAGGCTGAACTGTACAGGATGGGCACTCTGCATCAGAGGACATTCTCTAGGACAGTGGTTATGACGGAGGGCTAAGTAGGGTGCTGTGAAGCTGTGAAATACCTTGGTTGAAATGGGGAAATGTTCCATTCCCAGTGTTTCAGAGCTTTTGATCCACTTGATAAATAAGTGTATAGTCAAGAAAGCTGTTTTCAGCCTGGCCTCCTCACACATCCTGAAGCTTAAAGCTATGTAACTTCTCTCTCCGTGTAGGAGTTGTTGTTGTACTCGTGTTCAGGAAGTGTCACTGTCCCATCTTCCTGCTCCCACCTCAAAGATTGCTGTCACACACAGGAGTGGGTCCTCTCAGTCGCTCCCTGCTAGCTGGGCAAGTTGCAAACCTAACTTGGACCCTGTGGAGGTAGCTGACCTACCCATGCCAGGCTTTTTGCCTACCAAGCTGCTGTTAATGCTGAGGGAGACTGTTTGAAACAGGGAAGAAAGTGTGAGATAGAGCAGCAGGAGGCTGTTTGGACATGGCCGTGGTTTTGCACAGCGGGTTGAGTGGTGAACGTCTAGAGAAGCTTGGTTCTCACCACAGTGTAAAAATAGCCTTTTAAAAAATGTCTTGCCAGATGTATTTGCAGTGTTTCTTGATTCTTTCTGGTGAGATCAGGAAGAAAATTGCTTTTACCAACGTGGAGATCAAAGAGAGTTTTCTGCTAGTGGAAATGAGAATAGTTGTTCCTGCGAGATAACTCAATCTTAGCCCCGTATGTGCTAACTATCTGTATCTAAAAGGCTGGACTGGAGTCGTATTTTTTTTGTCCCTGTCTTCTAACTAGATATAATTTATTCCTTGTTCCCTCTTGCGATGATATCTGGAGTTGACAGGGGTGATAGAGAGTGCTAATTGTTATAAAGCTGTCTATTAGCAGAACTGCTTTGTACTTCAGTGCCCCTGAGAGCTCTTGGCAGATAGCTTTTTTAGCCTTAAATCAGAATATTAGGGAAGGGTTGGAAAGTGGCCCTGAGATAACAAGGACGGGCTGAAACTTTCCAAGCTCTCACCCCTTCTCTCGTGAGATGTCCCGGGGGAATTCTGCATGCCTGATCAGAACTACTGCAGGCCATTATGCCGCCTGAAAACAAGTCTTCCAGCAAAACAGCTTGAACAGCAGGGATGGGCTGCAGTCTGCTGAACTACAGCCCTCTCCTTAAGTGGGATTACTTTGCTGAGTGGTCACGAAGAATGCGTTCTCCCCCGGAATGTTTTCCTTGTGGGCACACTGTCTCTGGAAGAGGAATTCTCTCCTCTGCTGAGAAGGCATGTACTGTACATGCACTAATGAGAAACAACAGTTGCAGAAAGTGTATTATGCAGGATTGTAAACTTTGAATATTTATTCAAAGTGAATAGGGTTGGGTGGCAGCCAGCCTAGCTTTGTCATGCTAAAGACTGGACTTGAAATTAACAGGAGGCTGCCCTCCCCCTCTATAAACCAGTGCTTGGGGTGTTAGAACAACTGCACAGGCTTCAGAGAACTGGTTCGCTTTATTGGTGCCGTGTTCGTTGTAATTTGCCTTTGTATCTCACTGCAGTAATTAAAATACAGGGTAGCATAACTCAAGGACGCTCTGTGTGGACATATTTGCCCGTAACCTACAGATTAAGTTTCTTTATGGCGTGCAGTATGGTTGCCCAAGAGCTTTTCTGTGTTTGTAGAGTTTGTGGTGAAACTCGTGCTATCCCATTTTTCACTGCTTGGTACCCAAGCTTAGCTTGTTCAGATCTGCATTAATTTACATTACATCTATGTATGCTTAATTTGTAGCTTCTGATCGCGGTGCGAATCTAATCTTGTTCTTCTCTTGAACGGTGGAAAAGGTGGCTACTAAGCTGGCATGTAAGGACAATGTCTTACTTGCGTAGGGCTTTGTGGTGTTTGCAATTTGCCGTGAAAAGTCCCAGCTTCACAGAGCAAACCTCCTGTGTCAGCTGTTATAGTAGAATGTGCAAGTGCTGCCTCATGCATACCAGAAAAGTGCTGCTTGACAGCTGATGAAAAGAAGTGGATATGCAGAAATTGAGAAACTTTTATTCTGTGTTTGTTCTGATGATGCCTGCCAGCTACCTTTAGGCCACCTTCCCTTCAGCTCCTTTCTTCCATCTTGCAGCCTGTGGTCTGGTCGGTAGGTCACTCCTGAGTAATACAGGTATTGCTTCTACGCTAGATGTTTAGATACCTTCCTTCTTCGTTCTTGGAGTCCTTGGAGCTTAGAGAGAAAGTATTTCAGTGCTCTACCTTGTGTTAGCTTATGGTAATAAACATGGTAGCTGGCAAGTCTGGGCAGCAGTACAGTCAAACTGAATGTGCAACAATAATTGCCAGCAATCTGCATTCCAGTTGTGAAATAAAGCTTTCAACAATGCATCGTGTGCGTCAGAATGTGACTTGAGAGGAAAGAAGTGAGCTGCAGTAAGCCTAATAGCAACCATTATGAATCCCAAAGAAAGCTGAACTAGAAGAAATGAGACTGTGTGGCGGCACAGCATGCTGAACAGCAAGGGTAAGTGTAGCTGACTGCCTCTTCAGCTCAGTAGGCTGTCTGAGGGAGTATTAATTGTGAATTTGCACGCTTGCCTGATGTATCCCCAGAGGAGTAGCTGAAGTTTGATTCCTGAGTTTTCTTTTGAAGCATCAGGTACTGGTGAGTCACAGTGTACTGGGCTTGAGAAATGAGTAGATATAAGCAGTCCATGTATGACAGCTTTTCCCTTCTCCCCTTCCCTTCCTCTCCTCCTTCCCCAGCAAACCACTTCTCACCCTTGGTGATTCAGACTTCTTTTCTTATATAGGTGTCAGCACAAACTACCCCAACTTGTAAATAACCAACTTCACAGTTTTCCTTCCCTTTGACATCCTGGTAGGTGAAGCAGAGAAGTGTCTGTCTGGCACATCCTAAGCAGATGAGAGCTCAGCAGTTCCTTAGTGAATCCAAGGGAATTAATCTGCTTGGGGTGAGTCTGTCCCACACATACTACTTGTTGCACTTACTGCAACTGTTTCTGTCGATCTGCTGAACTGTGTTCAGCTGACCGGGGAAAGTGAAACAGTTGAGTTTGCAAAAATAATTCAAGTATTAGCTGTTCAGATTGTACATTTAATGGGGATTTCTGGCATAAGAATATTACTGATCAAACTTATTTTGAATCGCCAGCTTCTCAGTGCCAGGTTATTTTTAAATGCTGCGTATGAACAAAGAATCAAGTTTCTTCAATGAGGAAAGTTGAGTTGTATTTGAAATGGAACTACAAGTGACTGCTAATGCTATAGTTTGCAGGCATAAAAGTTGTGTGCCTGTAGAAAAAGGTGTACGTTCCTGCACTCTGTGAAAGGGCTTCTTGTGTTGTGGGCTCTTCTGTCGCAACCCACCAATGGTGAGCCAGTGTGAAAAAGAGCATGGCAGCTTTGTTCCTGAAATGCTTCAAAGATGTGAGCTATATGAAACATAAAAATAAAGGGGTGTTTGTTTAAATGTGTTTGCATTGCTATTTATTGTTCGTTCTTTTCATCACCTTCGTCTTAAGGGTAGTATCAAAGGTCACTGAATGAGCTGGTAGGGTACACAGAAAGCTCTTATAACAGCATCTTACTGGTGGATATGAAGCAGAAGAGCATTTCTAGTAATTACCTACTTCATATGCTCTTCTGACTGTATTATGCTCTTTCAGCTATAGCCCTTACTTCCAACATAACACAAGCTCATCTTACTGAGCAAGTGGCTCAGTCCTAGAAGCAGCAATTCTGTGGCTGCTGACAGACTTAAACAGTGTAGGGGTGGAATGATACAAATGGTTCTGGAAAACTGAATTGCAAACAGATAACATGATGTGCTTTCAGTGCTTGCAGAACACTAATTCAAAGGAGAAGAACTTCAGCAGAGACAGCTTTTAGACCTTTCCAAGCTGGCCAAGGTGTATTTCTAGATTTGTGTGAAATAATCAATGCCTTGGGTAGGGAGAGGAGTGAGTGCAGTGTCTCCTAATTGGAGCCTTACAGCTATGAAATTGTAGCAAAGGCCAAGGCAAACTTGTGTCCATATGATGATTCAAATTAGGGTTTTGGGTAGTTGTGCCTAGTTCAAAGGGAATGCATGGCATTTTAACTTAAAGCCAGCGTTTAGTTTATTCATCTCAGAAGAATCTGCGGGAAAACATATAAGTAAAGGTTTCTTGTAATGCTTATTGGCTTACGTATTGATAATGTCTGAGTCCCCTCCTACTCAGGACCATAGTGATCACTTTTTCTTCCATGTGTAACTCTGTGGCTTCTTTCTGACAGCTATGTAGCTAGTGAAATGGGGGTAAGAACCTCGTTTGGTGCCTGAAATATGGAAAACAAGCTATGTTCGAACAGCCTGTTCTTCAGACTGCTGGGAAGCACAACAAGAGCATGCTGGGTTAATAGGGAAATGACTCTGGTATTTCATTTTTGGAAACAATACTAGGAAGGAGGCATTTAAACTGAAAACAAGGATGGTCTGTGTCTTCCTTCTGTATTTTTGTGTCTATTACCTGTAGACTGGTATTGCATCAAAAACAATATTGTTAGCGATATTCTCATTTGACAGCTGCGCAATAGATGAGTGAAGATAAATGTTCTTTCCCCACATAACTATCTATACCCCAAGTGCAAACTACTGGGCAAACAAATTGCTTCCTAATTTGTTCCTAAAATGGTAATGACTTGTGTTCAGCAGGGCTGTCGTTGAGTTGCAGTTCATTGGACTGACCGACTGACTCCGTCCCTTGAGGAGTTCATAGAAGTGCTCCATGAAACACATGATGAATTTGGAAGAGAAGTTTTGGAGACCACGAGACAGAACTTGCTGAATCTGATTCCTCTGTTGGTTCTGTTCTTGTGGACAAGGCTAACTTAATGGTTGGTTTGTGGTATTGCTAGTTTAGAGGCCCTGTGGGGTAGAAGTCAGCCATGAGAGGAGCATTAATACCATGTCATTGCAGCATGATCCTCCAGTATCTTAGTTTTGGTACCTCAGGGTTCTTCTGTTCTGGGCTAGTTTGAGATGGTGAATGAGAGTAAGACTGTTTCCTGCTGCCATGCACTAATGTAATTCTCAAGTGTGTTTGAAATCTGAGGTGCACAAGGTCTTTTAACCTTGCTATTTAGTAGTGCTGCCTTAAAACAAACACCCAAAACAACACAAAACACCCAACCCTTAGTGTTTGGTGAGATTCTAGAACAGCTATGTTTGGCCATTTATCTTCTTACTTGGATAGCTGTTGTTTTGAGCACTGAGGATGAAAGAAGGATGCTGTGCAGTGATTCTTTAGGGGCTGAAGAATGTGGCCTTGCAGTTCTTGAAACAATTCAGGACTCCTCTTATAGGGAGATTTGACTAACCTCCCTGTAGCTATTTTCTTAATTCTTTTAGGATCTAGAACTGGCTGGGAGTACTTCTTAACAGATATTTTGTGGTCTGTTCTATGTTTCTTATCCTTATTCTTTATCCCAGGACAAATCTCCAAGGTGTGTTGGCTGCATGTACTTTAACAGTAAGGGGGTGAGGACTGTGTTTCAGTGTAATGCAGGACACTTCAGATGGCTGGTTACTTAGGATTCCTCAGGAAATGATGAAACCGAATTTAGCTGAAGCATGCTGCCTCTGTGTCCTGCCTGATTATAGCCAAAAAAGGCAACCAGTTAGATTTTTGGGAGTTGCAAATGCAGGAAACTGTGTAATGGAGGGTAGAGCGCAGCTGCTGCCTTGCCAAACCTGATACAACTCTGAGCACAATTGAATACTTATTTCCTTTATTTTACTACGTTTTCTTTTCCCCTCCTTTTCCCCCCCTCCCTTCTTTTAACCCTTTGACCACAACCTACAGGAGATGCTGCAGTGTCACGGACTCTCAGCATCTTTTGTTGAATTGTTGGACTTTGCTATTTCCCGCTTGCTTTGTCAGGCTAGCTGTTGTAGTCTGAGCTTACAACTCGCTTGACAAATGAGTATTTCGTGGTGAGCTCTTGATATCTACACTGTACATCTGCATCAAATCTTTCTGTGGTGTACCCATCCAATTCTGGATTTTCAATAAAAACACGAAAAGCCAAGGAGGTGGATTGGCTCTGGGAATTGTCATTGCAGTGATTGAGATGGAACTGTCAATGACACTGTGGGAAAGGAAAGATGAGGCAAAGTGTGGGGGGAGGGTGTTTGCCCTTTCCTATGAGACTTAAGACAAAGACCCCAAATGCAGGCTAATGGGAAGAATTGTTTTTAGAATTTTCTTTCTGTTTGCTGAAGAATTTTTGACTCTTAATATACAGCTATTGTAGTTTCTGGCACAAACTGACACGACACATACAGTGATAACGTTTGTTGAAAGGAATTTCCCCTCATGCTTACAAACGTCTGGTGTGGGCATTTTGTGCCCATCTTTATTGTAGCTGGTGTCTTTCTGGCTTTGTTACTGCGAGTTCTGGGATGGAACATTTGCTGCTCTTACACGTTTCAATATGTGAAGCTCAGCCCCTCCCTCAGTACCTTTTTGTTGGCGTTATCTATAATCAGACTTCACCTATTTGATTTGTAGGTTGGCGAGTAAATATGCCTATGTTCTGTAATATAGTTATCCCAGTAGCTCCACGAATAGTTACCCCTGTAGCCTTCCATGACATGAATATTGATATTTTAATTTCCTGTTCCTTCTGGTGGTAAAGAGCTCTAGTTTCTATCCACGTTATGAAAAGCATTTTTAAGGATGCTGATATCTTTTGTGAGGAGGGATGCATGAAGTAATGTTTATGGGACCTTGTAAAGAGGCTGCTGTTACGTGGTTAATGAGCCTTGATGCATGAAGTTCTTTCTCGTGATTGAAAGAATTCCTGAATGGCACCAATAAAACTGTTGCCTTATTAACTGGAAAATCCCTGGCAGTTGTGCTCTGGTTTTGATGAAATGCTAAATTTAGGGTGCCATTTTCTTAGCATGCTGCCTACATCTCCTCCTTGTAGTGGTGGCACTGCCTTCTACCCAAAGACAGCTTTGGAGCTACTTTTATAGATTGATCTTTGGGAAGAGTTTTTGACTGTAAACTCTTCTGACAGCAGTATTCTTTTTCTTTTTTAACTGACTTGGAGCTGTTCTGCTGCAGAACATTGACTAGAAAAGAGATACCAAGTGGTGGGTTCGGTGTTACTACTGAGCTAGTGGTGGAAAGGACGTAGGGTCTGTGTTAATTCATGTCCTTAAATTATTCAGTGTCTTCTAGGAGTGAACTGTCTCTTGCATTGTCTAGACTGGAATATGGTGTTTCTAAGAAGCTGTGAATTTTATTTTTGTTGTTCATAGCTAATCGTGACAAGGAGATTGGAAGTAAAATTATTGATTAAATTTCTTTGGTATTTCTGAGCAAGTATTTCTACTGAGTAGAGCACTAAGAGCTAATCTTACCTGAACATTACCAACATATCTGATGCTGTGAACATTACCAACATATTATCTAATGCTGTGAATGTTGGCTTGATGCTTGCCATTTTAACATGCTTTCTCTCTTCTGCCAACTAATGGCTTCCAAATGCTTAACGGTCATTGTTTTGTTCTGTTTTTTTTTTTTAAACTGCTTGCTAGTTTGTTTTTTCCCATCCTCTTGGCAGTCAAAACCTTGACCTTATTGGAAGTTTGACAACTTACCAGTGCTTACTAACATGAAACTGAAGGCAGGGGGAGGCATACTTTGGCAACGAATTGCTCAGAGTGTTTATTATGTGCATGTCTGCAAGGAATTTGCAAGGCAACTTGAGGCTTTACAAACTTCTTTTTTTTTTTTTCTGTGGCAGGTCCCCAAATCTAAACCACAATGGCACAAAGAGATGCAGATAAGTACCTTTACGTGGACAAAAATATCATTAACAACCCCCTTACTCAGGCTGACTGGGCAGCCAAGAAGTTGGTATGGGTTCCCTCAGAGAAGAGTGGATTTGAAGCAGCTAGTCTAAAGGAAGAAGTGGGAGATGAGGCCATCGTGGAATTGGCAGAGAATGGGAAGAAGGTGAAAGTAAATAAGGATGACATCCAGAAGATGAACCCCCCCAAATTCTCTAAGGTGGAAGATATGGCTGAGCTGACGTGCCTGAATGAGGCTTCTGTGCTTCACAACTTGAAGGAAAGATACTACTCTGGACTGATCTACGTAAGTAACCTTCTCCATTAGCGTAAGAGTTCTCTATTTCACAGTGTGGTAACTTACTGTAATCAATTTGCTTTTAAAGGGTATATGTTAACCTTTCATTGTCCATATACATAACTCTCATGTGACTCAGCTTCTTCCTTCTACTTAAATTTTTTTTCACTAAACTATGCCAATCTTCCCTCTAGTTAATGTAGAAGCTTTCAAGGAATGCTGTGGTAAATCAGTCTTTTGCATTTCAATGTCTTCATTTGCAGAATGTTTTGAATGCCATCTAACGTGCTTTTAGCAAGAAGTGAGAGCAATGGAAAAGTGGTAAACAGGAAGTCTGAACTGAATTAAATAATAAAAACATGATCTTAATATACCTAACATCTGAGCTGCTTTTTCCCATGTCTGGAGTTTCACTGGGAAAAAATACCAGTGCCAAGCTGTTTGTTTGTATTTTTTTAACACAATTTCTGGATCTCAGAGTGTGCTATTAGAAAAAACACATATATACACATGTGAGTTTACAGATGGGGTAATACTTCCTTCTTATCCCAGAATGGGATTATTATTACTATGGAAAAGACAAAGATACCATGCGTGGGGCCAATGACCATAACCCTATAAAGCATGCAAAAACTGCTTCACTGCATACCAAAAGAAGGAAATAAGGAAAAGCAAGGAAGGAGAATTTGGAACTTTTGACTAGTTCTACAGGTCCCTTTTGTCTTAGCTCCTGTGTAGCCAACAGAAATCTGTCCTGATAGCCTCTACTTTTTTAATACTCTGTCAACACAGGGTGAATAAACTCAATAGTAATGTAAAATTTGGTTGCAGTGACAACTTAAAACACAAAGCAGTGTTTCTTGGTTTGTTTGTTCTCCAAATGCCCTCTACTTACAGAATCAAAATGGGTCTGCCAGAGAGAATTCCTGACGGATGTAGAAATACTGGATGTTTGGTATTTCAAGACATTGTGAAATGTTTCTCACCACACATGAGAAGATCTACTAGGATGCATTAAAGAATGAATTTGATATGTAAACATGGATATTAACGCAGTCCTAGATAATAAAGCATGTCTAGATACTTTTCTCCTTCCTTTTGAGCTTTTAAACTGCCAGATCTGCCTCTTTCTTCATCTGGAGATGGCAACACAAATAAGAACTGTTAGCTTTCTGTATGTTTCTTGGCTTTGGTGGTTTTTTTTTCTTTTCTGAGTCTTTTTTTTTTTTTTTGATTGCTTCACCTTACCCAAAGGGATTTTCTTTTTTTGTAGTCACCTTATGAGGCAAGCTGTAGACAGTCTCTTCTGTCCTAACAGAGCCTGGTTATCTCCAAGCCGCTACATAGCAGGAGTTCACTGTCTTGGTTAGAAACCTCTATGGACAGTTGTATTCTAAATTAAGAAATATGAACACAAGCTAAAAGTTCTAACTAATGCTGTGACCACAGCTCTTCTAGTGTGGCATGAGGGTGTACAGACAACTGCCACATAAATCATGAGACACCTGAAGGGTGCAAAGCTCATATAAATTTAGTCACCTTCTGATCTCAAGATTTTGAGACTTAGAGGTTGATGCAGTTAGTATTCCATGCAGCTGGACAGCTCTTTTGGCTATTGGTCAAAACCTCTTATCAGAGGGAAGAATCTTGATCTTGTGTTGAAACAGGATATGCAAGATCGTGTGTGTAACATTTTTAGAACAGGATGCATTGCTAGGTTATGTAATAGGTTGTTGAAAATAATTCACCAGTGTTGTGAAGTCTGTGTGCTGTGCAATGGGCTATTTCATTTATCTTGCAAGACATCCTCTGAAATTTCAGACATGATCCATGGCTGTAATAAGCTGAGTTCTTTTAGTTAGGTAGAAAATAGTATTAAAATAAAAAAAAAAAAATCCACACCTGTCACACATGTGAACTTAGAGTAGTAATGCTCTATTATGTAGACTTAGACTTGCCAAAATGGTGCGTCTGTGCACTTGTGAAATGGACTGATCTTACCTGTCAGCAGTTCTGTACAAGTCAGAAGATTAACGTGAACGCTTAAGATACTTTCACTGAAGCGGCTGTTGCTTGATCATTAATCCTCTTGAAGGAGTACGTGCAGTGTACATAGGTCACTCTGAAAGTAATGCCTCCTATTTATTTCCCTGGAAACTACAGCAGCTGCAAGGAGCATAGCACTATTTGATAGAGCAAATTCTCAGCTGCAAAACACTATTTGTCAACATAGTCACCATTTATAGGAAGGAAGTAATGGAGTTTTCCTGTAGGCCTGCTTCATCAGTCTTGAGGAAGTTAATGCCTTCATTCTTCTAAACTGTTGCTCTCCTTCAGCGGAGTGCTTCAGTCCAACTTCAGACCCTTGCACTATTTTTATCTGAAAAGGGACTGTTCTTCTTTGTGGGCAAATGTGACCATAAAAAGTCACACAAATACAGACAAGACTTTGAATTCCTTTTCACATATTGCCACTTGTACTCCCCTGTGGCATGAACTGAAGTGTTAAAGAGAACCTGTAATTTCATCAGTGCTTACAATTCCCATGCTGATATACGGAAAAAGTGTAATGAGCGTGCAATGAATGGGGTACTCTGGAGTAGACTGCTTTCTACCTCTTGTTCTTGTTCTGTCTTCCACTCCTCTAGTCAAAGATGAGGAAAGCATGACCCAGACTTTCAGCTGCTGTTTTGTACTATGCAAGCACTGTCTCTTATGGTGGAGAACTGAAGCTGAGGTTAAAGGAACTAGCAATGCTAAATTAGTTTCTGCAACTTGCTTATAGTTCCTTTTCAGCACTATTTCATAGCTAACTTGACTAGAATCTCACTGACATTTAGCTTCCTGAAGTCCTGTGCTAAAGATTTTTATTCAGTTTTCAGTTTCCCACTTCAGCAAAAGAGAATCTTTTCTGCACGCTATTGAAATGTTCCTCAAACATTTACACACGTGCATACATAAACACAAAGTTTAAAAAAGGAAAAAAAAACAATCCTAAAATGCCTATATAAACTGTGCTTCCTGGGGGACGTAGGGTGAAAACTGTATCTGAGTCAGCTGTGTGTGAAGTGTGGGTTAATTACCTAAGATTTAGATGAGCACACAGAAAATTTGGATATAAAACTGTGAACTGTGTAGTAGATGCTATTTTCATCCTTCTGATCACTGTAGTCTAATTCTTACCTTTAGCTAGGAGGCTAAATCTGATTAAGTACTTTCTGTGCTTATTGTAGAGAACTATTTATCACGTCGAAGCTCTCTTTTATTGAGAAAACAATAGAAGAGATACTAGCAATAGAAGGAGCTAAATGTACTCTTCTAGTAGCACTGCATGTATCTGTAGAGAGCTACATGTATCCAGATGTTTTGGACAGCTGCCTCTAAAATTGACAGGGAACTCTAAAGCTCAGCACCAAGGCATAGAATGCTATTCTTAGAACGTCTAGGAAATATGGAAGGTCCTCTCCTCCTACCTTTGCAATTAAAGCGCCTGTTAGATTTGCTGTTAGGTATTTAGATTTCAAAGATATTTGGGGAAAAAAATTGATACTTTCACTAGAACTATTTTGGCAGTTGTATTAGAACTGCAGAATATGACTCAGTGGAAACCAATTGAGTAGTTGAAGTTTGCTGTCAGATCAGTAAATTTTGCAACAGAGTGCATTAGAAGTAAACTTTGGCAAATGTTGCTGACTCTTCAAGAATGGAAGACTGTTAAATTGTTCTTTATACTCACTAGTTTGGAACTATGCTACGTTAATGGCAGTACGGTTCTGATTTTAGTTCTAATTACAATCACTACATGTACATCACAAAAGTTTTTGGCTTGGCAGGTTCTTCAGGAGGCCGTCCAGTCTAACTAGATAAAGAGTGTGCTAGAGTGCCATCTGTGAAAGGCAATATATACCTTTGCGTTGTGTTCGCTGTAAGATCTTGCTGTCTCTCTGCATCATCTGCACCATTTCTGGGCACAAGCAAACTGATTTGCACTCATGTGAAGTTATGTTATAGTTGATTGTCTATCTACTAGACAAATTTATCCAGTAATCACACGTGATGTAAAATGCATTTTTTCTAGAAGCTGAGCACCTATTTTATATAATGAAATAGACAAATATCAGGATTTTGAAAGGAGGCAAAGCCACTCCTCAGACTGTTAATTAGCTAGGGAGTAGGCCACTTTGATTATTGGCATGACTAATGCATCAGTTGATGCTATTTGCATACTTTGAAAGGTTGAGTACCATCCAAGTTGATATAACTTCAGGCATTGCTGATATTCTAATATTGCTTAGTGGGAGGCATCCCACTTAGCATCACTGGAGGAAGCACTTGAAAATGACTGATCTGTTTTCAAACAGTATGCTGTTACAAGGAATGAGTTTACAAAATTTTAAGTCTTTATTGCTGGGGCATTTTCTTTCCAGACCTACTCAGGCCTGTTCTGTGTGGTAATCAATCCTTACAAGAACCTGCCAATATACTCAGAAGAAATAGTGGAGATGTACAAAGGCAAAAAAAGGCATGAGATGCCCCCTCACATCTATGCCATCACAGACACAGCCTACCGGAGTATGATGCAAGGTGAGTGCTTACTGAGGTAACAATTTATTTGTTGAAATCACAGATCAAGATTGCAGTTAAAACACTGTAGGAGAACAACAGCTCACTGCTATCAAAAGGCATTGCTGCACTGTTACTGACACGACACCTGCTTGGTACTAGCTCTTGTGCTCAGGTGAATAACTATCTCCTGCTCTGGTGTATTGAAGAACACTGCAGAAGGGTCTGACAAGTGCATAATTACATAAATGACTGATTGGTTTCAGTACAGTGGGCTTCGGAGAAGCATGCAAGGAGAACTCAAGTAGGTAGACTTTCCCTCTATGATTCTATGGAGTCATAACTACAGATAGACAAACTGGTGGAATCACTTAACAGAACTGTTAAAATCCAGTCATGCAGTCTGGTTGGATGAAGCAAGCTTAGTATAACCTGCATTTTGAAGTGTGATGATCGGTTGTAGTTTTACTGATGATTAGTTGTTTTGTTACATTCTTGTTCTGGTAAAAATTTATACCAGACAATATTAAATACATTTGTTTGCTTTTTGTGGGTAAAAGCAAGCAAGCAGGTCGACATGTTTCCCTAATACCTCCCTTTGTATACCAGTGAGAAGAATCATATATTATTATCTCCTTGGTTGTCACTTGAGAATTTAAATGTAGAGTTCTGAAGGCCCTGTATATATCTCTCCTTCTCTGAGGAGGTCTTTCAGAGTTGGTGCTTACGTTTGGTATACTTGGAGAGTATTCAAACATGGAGATACTCCATGCTTTTCTTCCTGTCTATAATTAGGTTATATGAAGAGGCATGCTTTGTATGTTTAAAGGATGGTTTGATTTGTCTGGTTTGTGTAAATTTGACTTTTCTGATGGATAGCAATGATGATTAAGGTGTTGGTCTTTCAGAGTCTCATCATTAGTTTCACTTTTTGAACAAATGACAGTTATAATAAAAACATATTTTAAAATTCTAATTAGACTCAATTTTAAACACTTGTGCTTTTTCCCTGCCCTCAATGTTATTTGTACTTGCAAGCATGGGAAGAATATAACAATGTGGTTGCTCAGAGTGGAAAGAGAGCAAGAAAAACTTCTTCCACTTGCCAGAGTTAATGACTTTAAACAATTTTTCCTTGTGGGGAATGTCGAGGAAGTTTGCTGAGGTATGGTGCCATGTGGAGCAGAGCACACGGGAGAGCTAACATGATGGATAAATTAAGCTGTATTGGTAAAAGCCTTGAGAGCAAAGCGGGGAGCAACACAGCAGTGGACTAGTAGCAGAGTACTGATGGCAGTTCATTGAAGATGTGGCAGGTCTGAAGAAAATACATCTATACTACTTAAACATTACTCTGAAGGAAGTACTGTAAGCAGATGGAAAAAAAAACCCTGTATCTACATAGGGCCTTACTTTCTTTGAACAAAGACGATTTGCCGTGAATCGCAAAGATAAATGCACCTCCTATACAATATTTAGCAGCATGATTGTCTGTAAAGCTCTTATCACTGTTTCACTTCCCTTATTACTTCCTTCTTTCTCTTGCTCACTCCTTCTTGTCAGCTGAAGTACCAACATATATTTTCCTTAAATGATCTATTGACTAAGCCCTACCAAAGTTACTGTTCCCTAAAAAGAAGTCTTTTTTTACACAGCATCAGGAGCAGACTCTTTGGCATTGCTGTAAGGAGACTGAAGATGTCTTTCTCCTTCCATTGTCAACAGTTAAACCACATGGAATTGCATGTGCATGCAGCTTGTTCTTTTTCCCTGCCAGATACACCAGTATGTGTATCCAGACAGCTGCATGAAGGGACAGATGAACTTTGCTTCACTGAAAGTGCTTCAGAGATAGTGATTGATCTACATGGATATTTCCTTTCCTTTTGAAAGGAGAAGTGTTTCCATCAGATCCCTTCTGGAGTGAAGTCTAAAACTCAGAAATCTCAGACTTGAATTGTGTTGGTGCACAAAGCTGAAGACTGGAAGTCCTGCCACTGTTTTTCCTAGCAGCAGAAAGTTGCAATGAGTTCTTCTGGAGCGTTTGCCTTTTCCAGAGTCATAGAATCACAGAACAGTCTGGGTTGGAAAGGACCTTTAAGATCGTCTAGTTCCAACCCTCCTGCTATAGGCAGGGATATCTCCCCACCTCCCTCTAGACCACATTGCTCACAGCCCCGTTCAGCCTGGCCCTGAATGCTTCCAACAGGGAGGGGGCATCCACAACCTCACTGGGCAACCTGTTCCAGTGTCGCACCACCCTCACAGTAAAAAATTTCTTCCTAGTACCTAGTCTAAATCTCCCCTCTTCCAGTTTAAAGCCATTTCCCCCCATCGTGTCACTACGTGCCCTTATAAAAAGTCCCTCCCCAGTTTTCCTGTAGGCTCCCTTTCTTCCAGTCCTGGAAGGCTGCTACAAGTTCCCCCCAGAGCCTTCTCTTCTCCAGGCTGAAGAGCCCCAGCTCTCTCAGCCTGTCCTCATAAGGGAGGTGCTCCAGCCCTCTGATCATCTTTG
>PPHD01001294.1:0-44781 GCA_002909625.1 Bambusicola thoracicus
AAATAAAATAAAATAGAAGCTATATCCCTTTTATTCTGATAAGAGCAGACTGAAAAATTTCTCTGGAAAGATAAGCAGAATAGTGACATGTCCTAGATCAGAAGCTGTCATGGTTTTATGATTTTTGGTTATCAGTATTCCACATCACAACATCATGCAGTGTACTGGGAGCAAAGCTTTAGTTCTGGGTACCTGGAAGAGAAGAACAACTACGTTCCCCAAGAGCCTTATCAAGTCCCCAAGAGCCTTTTCGGGTACTGTTATAATTCCTGCTCAAGGGAACAGAGATAAGGACGCAGGTCATCTGACTCGGCCTTTTTTTGCTCTTCTCATCTTGTGTTCGTTGCCGGATCTGCTGCTCCCAACCACTCGCACGGCTTAAGTTAGCGTAAGGCCTTTGGCTCTCGGACAATCTTTCTCTCAATTATTTTTGATTTATATTGTATTATAGTGTGTTATCTTACATTGCGATACTGTATTTAGTAAATTAGTTGGTTTCTCCTCAGATCGTTGCTGCTGGTTTTAATTATTTTGGGATCCCCTGAGTTTCCCTTCCTGGAAGCCTGGATTCTGTGGAATCCCTCCGCCCCACTAGTCACAGAACTGGGCCGGATCAGCACATAAACCATTGACAGAAGTGACATCTCAACACCTAAGGCAGTGAAAACTGAGCTATTCAGAATAGAATGCTAACTACAACATTCTGGGTTTTCATGACTTTTTATTATCTCCTATTTAACTTTTAGAACTGTCTAACCCTTCAAAAAATATTTGGCATCCCATTTGGGGGAAAAAAAAAGTATGAACAGCTTAGAACAAACTACTCTAATTTCTCAAAATAATGCCCGAACGAAAGGAGATAACAAGATAAGAGTTGATATTTACAGGAGTTTCCAAAGTGGAGAAGAATGACAGACAAAGAAAATCCCCAAATACTCATTTTTATAAATATCAGAAAGCAGATACATACCAGCAGTGCCATCACAAAGGGCTCATAGCCCTAGAGAACCAGATACAATTTTTTGCAGGTTAACATTAAATGAGTGGGCTTCAAATTAGCAGATGTATCTCCAGATAAACCTTCATCTCAAATCTTTGTATGTGAATTCAAGAGAGACGAGAAATTTTCTTACTTAAATGTTTAAGACCCAGGTGACGTATGCTTTATGGGCTAAAACTGAACAAAAGTTTCTGTCCATGGTCAGTAAATGAAAAATATTATGAAGAAATGTACATACAGATATTAGCCTAAAATGAAAATGTCAAGGCAGCACTCTATGAATTGGAACCATGTAAACAATTTCTATGACTATTTTAAGAACAGTTGATTTGAAACTGAAAGCAACTTAATCAAAAGTATGTTGAGACAGTATTGCAACCAGTTTATACCATCTTTTTAATCTCGGAGTTTTAATTTACTTTGTTTTCATATGTTTATGCATTTTCGGGAAGGAAGACATGGAGGGAGGATCTTTCAAAAGCCAGGGTGGGCAGCGGAGGATATTTTAAGTTTGTTCCCTTGTGTGTCTATGTGTATGCAATGAAGTAAAGAAACAAAAAGAAGTACACAAGAAATACTGCAGTTTCATTTTGGAAGATGCCAAGAGAAAGTTTACTTTCTATTTATTTCCCTACTGTTTTTTTTTCTTTTGGAAATACAGTAGCTAGAACAGAAGAAGTTGCAATGGAGGTACTTAGAACTAAGACTGACTTGATCAAAACTTTTGGCATGGCAGATGCCTTTTTTAATGTGAATTAAATGGAGTGCTATGGAGCAAACTGTTAAAATGAAAATTTTGCAGTATTCAGTCTACCAAACTTTATTTGAAGTGAGTGCAGATCAGGGAGAAAGGCATGAAATCTGTCCAGTAGTTAATCTTTGTTCCCACAATCAGTCATTAGTCCAGATACACTGTTTGAAATTTTTGGTACTATTTCACTTCATCTAGAAACTGGAACTGAAGCAAAGACCTGTGTTAGCATTCAGGAATGTATTTAATCTTTTTTAACCTGATACACAATTATGTGTTTTGAAATCTGAGGCAGAAATTCTCCATCTTCTGTTTGTGGATGGAACTGGCTTAGATCTGTTTATCTTATTTGTTTATAATTCAGTAGGAAGGATTTGGAAATTAGAATTATCTTTCAGAGAAAGTTATTACAGAGGAATGAAGCAGTCTGGAACAGAAATAATAAACAAGGATATATATTCATCTTACCAATACCAGCCTTGCAGGAAATTAATTCTTATTTCTGTTTTCTGGACAATTACAGAGAAAACTTTATTAAATAACACACCACTTTTTACTGAAATACATTTTTGAAGTATAAATATTTGAAGTTTTGACCATTTGTATTAGGACCCATTCCAGCTTTGCGGTGTTAAGGCTGATGCACCTTGCAGCGCCTTTTTAGTATGGAATCCTAAAATCTTGGCCAAAGCCTAGAAACACGCTGTCAAAAGCTTGTGCAAATCACAGTTTTCCAAGAACATGAACAGGAGCTGGCAATATACCGACTCACATCATTGGTGCAGCCAGCAAGTACCAGAACTGAGCCCAGAAATTTCAGAAGTCCATTTTCTCTTTTGTTGACTAGCAATTGTGGTTGGGACTTATAGGACTCTTATTAGAAGTTTCCTTTTAGTCATCCAGTATTATTTAAAGTAAGCTCTGCTAGGTTGTTCTTAATTCAAAAAATACAACAACAAACAAACCTGTGGGAGAGATCTGGATAGTCTTTAGAAAAAATTCTATCAAAGCCAGCCATACTGTCATAATGAAGATTAAAAAATAACCATTATATAACATCTTATTACATATCTTAAGAAGGCCATGACATACAGTGTTCTTGTATAGGGATAGCACCTTATTCATATTTGCTTAACAGGATTCAAAGAAGTAAATAACCCTTTCTCTGTGTGCACCTAGTTTTCTAAAACACTCCATACCCTACATTTCTGTATTAGGTATACCAGCTTAAACTTCTGTGCAGTGTTAAGGTCTGTGAAGAAGTAGCCCAAGTTCCCATACCAATATGGAAGCAATTGGTTCTTCGGTGTTACTCATGTCACCCTTTCCGTAAGGAAGTTCTTCCACGTGTTTGTATGGAATTTCCTATGTTCAGGTTTTAGGCCATTTCTCCTTGTCCTATTGCTATGCATCACTGAGAAGAACCTTCCCTCATACATTTGCCTCTCACCTCCCCAGATCCTGCACTGCTGCAGGATATCAAGGAGGATTCTGGAGGAGTGTTGCCTTCTTTGCCTTCTTACTATTAAATACTTGCAGATGAAGCAGTAAAGATACATTTGCTTATGGAAACTGCTGGAACATAAAACGTAACACCACAAGTACTTCCAAGCCATTCTGACATCTTGTATTGGACTGTGGCAAGCGGCAAATACGTATGGAAGAGCATACGAATGCGATAAAGATAGTTGGTCTTTCATAAGTATTTCCTCATAATTCAGTGATTTATGTTTTCTAAACCAGTGCTAACATATTTGCACTTAACTCACTATAGGATTTTCTCCCATTATGTTTTAAAATGTTTAATCATTACAAAATTTTATCAACTCTGACATTCTTTGGAAAGGTCTGTGTCATCCATGCGTTGTGCATAAGAAAGTACTTCTTGTCTCTAGCTTGGTAGTGTAATTTCATGTCCCCGTGTTTTTTTTTCTTGAGACAGAGTACCAGCAATTGTTCAGTATTCATCTTTATGCTACCTACAAGACTCTCCTGGAATATTTGCACCATATTAACTTACTGCCAGTCTTCTCCACCAAATAATTTTTATGTGAGAAAATGCACATCTTGGTTCTTCCACTTGGGAATTCCTTTAGAATCCTCTGGGAGTGGTTTTTTAAGATATCTTCTACCAAAATCTTGATTTTACTGAAGCAGTACTTACAAGGAAGGATCTGCCAAGGGGAGCTCTCTAGACTCCTCCAGTGAGATCATAACTGTAAAAAACCTGTTGTGTTTTTTTTTTTCCTATGGGTTATCTTTTCAAAAATGTTGATGTATCTTGATCCTCTATTTGTTGTACTGATGCTCTGGTAGGCTTGCTGCTTCTGAAATGTTTGGAAAACGTTTTACTATTAGTATTGTTACCATTTGGAAGTTCATCTCTGGTCCTACTCTGTTTGTTCATGTGCATTCCACAGAATTTTATGATCCTTCTGGTTTTCCTCATTTGGGCTTGGTTCTTTCTTTGGAAGGTTCTCTGTGTTTTCTATTAAACTCCCCAGTTTCTTTGTATTTATGTAGCTGCTATCACAATTCAAATACACCAATATCTAGGACATTCCTAAAGGCATCACAGATCCTTTAACCCATAAAGCTCAAGGACATCACATTCCACAGAAACTGCAAGATTGCTGAAGATCGTCCTAAAAATATGTCTGTACTTTTATAATTCCATGAACATTTATTGCATCTTATCATTCCATGGCCAATCACCTTCTTCTCCAACTTTGTGCACACTCCTTGAATTTGATTATTCCCTTATGCATCCTTTCTGCAGTGTCATGTCTGCATCCTTTTTCCCAACAGCATTAACATAATCAATGCACTTAGACCTTGGCAGAATGGCAAGCCCTTCACATCCAGAGTAGCTACAATAAAGCAGAACATACTATTCATTTTCAGAAACACTTTTTTTTTCTTTTTTTTTTTTTTCAGAAACAACAGAAAAGCTCTTCATTTCCAATTCAGTTAGGTAAGTGACCTCTATGAGCAATACATTCAAAATGAAGTAGTAATGAAGTGGCTGTGCCTACTGTAGTCAAAATCATAGCTACTATGTATTTTGAAATTCAGATTTTTTTTTCAAAATCCAGGTATTTTGAAATCCAGATATCCCCTGGTAAGTAAACATTATGGCTTGACACGTGGGAGTTAGTTAATGATCTTAAAAAGCTACTGAGAAAACAAGACTAAAATGACTACTACATGCTATCTGGTGTCCTGTTAGTATACTCTGGATAGACAGCACTGCAGAAAGGTCAGAAGACAAAACAATAAACAGTGAGACCACGAGTTGATGATAGTTTGAATCTGAGCCCTGTAATTCATCATCATATTACAACCAAAATGCAAATCAGTGGCAGTGGATGATGAATAGAATTTAAGGGACAGAACTGCACCAAAGACTTACAGGATTTAAGCTGGGGCCTGTTCAGTAACAGAGTAATAACATCCAAACATAAGTTCAGCATTGCATGAAAGCTGATGTTAGCATTTGATCTTACAGCCTTTTATGTCATCTTCTGTTGCTGTGAATTGAAATACTTTTAATGAGTAGATACAGTTAGTTTAAGTATAATGTAATTTGAAGCTCATTTACTTTAGAGAAGTCCATGTGATCAAAGCTCTGGGATGGAAGGATGAAAGCTGTTTTACAAGAAAATATCTCAACATTAAAGGTTTGTTGCCGTGTGGTATATGCAAATGCATTTAAAAGAAAACAAAGAGTACAAATGTAGAATGACTAGGATGGGAACACTGTGCATGTTCTTCAGCATCATATTCTGGCCTTATATAAAATAATAAGAAAAAAATAGTATATCCCCAATTTTTCATAATCGTTGTCTAGTACATTCTGAACTTGTTCCTTTGGTTTTGGTTTTTGTCTTGTTTCAACTGCCTTGTGCCATGTCATCTCTAACAACTGTGTAAGAAATACATTAAATACTACCAAATTTAGAAAAATAGCTCATTACATCCACTCCAGTCATTTTGTTCCAATGTAAATCACTACATAAGGTGCAAGGCAATAAAGACTGTGCATTGTACTTCCATACCCTGACCTTAATATTAAGTCCTAAGACCAGTGAGTCAGTTTCTGTCTGGTATTTTGACATTTGCCTCTCACTAATCATTCTGCACAATTCCATTAAAAAACAGTATATATTAAAGCAGGGAAATGGCACCTCTTAGGACTAATTTCTAAGTTTCTAACCAAAAGTAGCATTCTGACTAGGGAAAAATTGAACTAGTGTTTCAGTTCTGGAGATTGGTTAGTTATTTAATTGCTGGTATATATTTAATTAGGACTTGTCTCTCCTCAGCATATAAGGTATCCCACATTCTAGCTGTCATAAGATATTTAAAAGGGGATGATTTCTGCCATCATTTCTGATTTGATCGTAACCCAGTCAGCTATGCGCTCACCTCAAAAAGGGCAGTACGATTTATAGAAGTTTAAGGTTTGAGCAGTATTTACATAGTTCCACAGCCAAGTGCTTGATTGTGCTCCCAGTTGAAGTCCATGGGACTGTTGCCATTGATCTCAAGGAGAAGAGGGCTGGGCCACAAATGCAGGGCTAAGGGGAACGGGACAAGAATTGGTTTCTCCTGAGACCCCAGTGACTCCAGTCTGAACATTCTCATTACCCACTGCAGCTACTCAACCCAAGGATACTCAACACCTCTGCAGAGTCAGAGCAAGAGATTCTGAAGTTAGATTTTCAGGCCTTGGTTAGCACTTGTTAAAGAAAGATTCAAAGAATATGGGGCAAGATCCAATCCATATACATATATTTATCAAAACAGACAAACAAAAAGTAAGACTAGGGCCTAGAAACACTTTATTACATATACTCAAAGCCATAGCTGGTCACACCCATATTTTCTGTACCATCATAGAAATTAATGCACTTTTCCAGGAAATGAAAAATCCATGTGTCCAAGGCCACACATGCCTAGACACAACCAGTCTTTCACTTGAAGGCATCTTCCATCTGGCCTCCTGTGGTTGGCTTGTTACACAGCCACAAATGTTGTCTGGAGAAGATCATACCACCAGCTGGGCGGCAGGAAGTCCTGGATCTTGCTTCTGTTTTGTTAAACTAGGCTCTTATAAACTCAGGCCTATGTGAGCATCTAACTGTGTGGGTGGCTGTCATTTTCTGTTCATCTGTTTCTAACAACTTTAAAAACAGCCTATCTCAACGTGACAGAAAGTAACAAAGATATAAATTTCCTCCCATTTTCATGAAAATGGATGACCAAACAGAAAAGAGGCTGTCACCACCACTGGGGGACAGAGAACAGCACAACTTCAACAGTCATTCATTCCCACTCCTGCTCAGTCACAGTAATGATCTTGATCCAGATCAGACTAAAGAATACGTGGAAACAATGTCCTCAGCAAACCTGGCACTACTATGCCACAAGGGTCATAGCTACTTCTTCCCACCCTAATGTTGTTTTTTCGTTATCAAGTTTTTTTAGAAATGAATTCTGCTCAAGTAGGCCTTTGTTTTTCACAAAGCTCTCTGGATCCTGAATGGACAAAGGCACATAAACTGCAGAGAAGAACATCTGCTTCTAATACTTCATTTTAAAGACATATCCCTGCTTACCTGAATGCCCGTATTTCCTCACCCACTAACACTGGCAGCCTGTGTCACAACTGCCCTGCCTCCTCCTGCTTTTCAGATGTTTACTGTTTAACTTGGGGAACTAAAGTGGGTAGTATTGATTTTGTCTGTGAAACATTCCTGTGGATTGCAGGGGTTTGTTTTGTCAACATGTACTTCTTTCTTTCTCCTACATGGGAAAATTCCTCATACAACCATCCGTAATCCATCTCTGATTAGAGTGTCATTCAAATCATATTATGCTGGACAATTAGGTTGCTCTTGTTATCATATGATATTGAATTTTTCTGTTAATGGAGATAGCAATTTTAGATTGTTTAGAAGTTTGATTACGCTAAAGATGAAATTTCCCCTTTCATATCTCCTGGGTAGATTTGAGTTAAGCAATGGACACCAAGTCTTATCTTAATAACATTGAAATCTCATATCTCTTCTTTCTAAAATTCTTGCTTTTTATATACCCAATTAGGCTGGTGATTATTTGAAGTTTTTTTACACAATGGTGTCCTAAATTCCTGAAGCATGCTGAGCTTCTGCCTTCCTCCTGAAGTATTTAAAAGGAAACAAGCAAACAAACAAAAAACCCACACGGTCTAAATAATATTCTATCCTAAGGTTAAAAATACTCATAATAAATACAACCTCTAACTCTAACTTACTCTAACTAAATATTCACTACAGTCAGTTTTCTACAGAACGGTAATTTTGATGGAAGGGCTTGGAGAGAGACTACTTACCACACAATAGCACAAGGACTTGGAAAAAACCATAGAAAAGCTTGGTCTTCTTTGTTTGTGCACCAAATCCTTTTCACTGCCTGGTCAAGTTGTACCCTGCAAAGCAATTTCTTTGCTGACACTGTTAAAATATGTGTCCTGAACACCTGGATGTCAGTTGCTACTTTTAAGTTGACCTTGGATTTTAGATAGAGTCAATGACTAACCCAATAATTCTGCTAAATTTTCTTTCCCTCCTTCCCTGGTAACATATTTTACCTCAGATTTGTATTTTAGCAAGTTATTGAACCAAACATACTCTAAAATCCTTAAGTCTCCATTTCTTTGCTCTGCATCTGCTCAAGTTGTCTTTCTTGACTGTGGATTGCTAATATTATACACAACACTCCGGATGAGATCTGAGCAGTCCCTTGTGTGCCACCTAGCCTCATTACATTTCTAATTCGGCAGTAAGCATCTCTCCTGTATGTCCTAAAATCACACTTATTTATCACAGCCATTAATACTCATATATGTCAAACAATGACTTGTACATATAGGAGTTCCTGCTATTACCCTTTAGCTTATTGTTCAAAAATTCGTTCACTGTTCTCTAGCATGATCTTCCATTTTGCTCTCTTATATTTCCAGCTTGTTTTGCCATAATTCATTTCCAGGTGATACCATTTTGTAAGATATCCAGATCCTGACATCTTGAATCACAAGATGATTTGGTTTTGTCAAAAATAAAAAACATTATTGAAATTAATAAAGTTGGACCTCAGTTTGACTTCCAAGGAACTTCACTGTTATTTCCTTTTATCCACCTATTTACACATCTGCATTATTTGTCAGGTCAATTTAATCCCATTTTAGCCAAATAGCTTTTTTTTTTTTTTTTCCATTAAGCTCCATCATTTCACTTTTAACTAGCAATTTCTATGACACTGTATGAAATGCTTCACTAACAGCTATCTAGAATGTCTGATGCATTTTCTTTGTTTAGAAACTTTTTATTTTATTTGCCCTCTCTTATGCACTTACTCTTGTTTACTTTCCTAAAGACATGTCTGCCATTCGGTCATTTTGACTTTTCTGTAGCTTTTGAGTTTTGCTGGGCTTGCCTTTAGAGTTTTGTGGCTAAGTTGATCATTTACTTTGAATTATATCCTTCAAAAAAAAAAAAAAAAAGTAATAATAACTAACCATTGCAACAACTCTAAGGACAATTTGCCCTTTGCTGTAATAGAATAAAAATTACTTATAATTTTCAGAAATGAAGATATTTCTTTATGCTCAACAAAACTCAAAAATCACCAATCAAACCTAGAACTTTGTAGTAAATCATATGCAACATGACATTAGCCAAGTACTTTCCAGCATGTCCACTACTCAAATTATTTATTTTACATTTAATTTATAGAATTGAAGTACCGGATTCTACTTCCTCCAGCCATGTTAATACAACAGAATACCTGTTAATTTAGCATGTTCAATAGATATTAATAAAAGAATCAGCTTACAATGGAAGTAGGAAAAACAGAATACCCTGGTCACAAAATTGGAAAGTTTTCTTGCACTGAAAAGACTCTTTTGAAATCAAAGAAGACTTGAGAGTCTTACAAATTTTAGGGAGAAAGTATGAAATTGTATAATTTACACTAAGTATTAAAGACTACACACTAAGTCTTCCACAAACAGCGTCCCTGTGCTACATTCAGACTGAAGACTTCATTGTTGCAGACACCTCCTTAATCAAGCCAATTTGAAGTGAGTCCTGAAATCAACATAGCAAAATGAAGTCTTTCATTTTTTCCCTTTTTTTTTTATATCTAAAGAACTTCTTTGTATTTCTAAATTACTGTAGAAACACATTTTCTTTTAGTAGCCAAGCTGCTTGCAAATTATAGAAAGATCTCTCAGGAGACTTTGAAGACTTCTTCATGTCATTATCTTATTGCTTATGTGGGTGTAGTGTTTGGATGTATCTGTTATGCTGTTGTTGGTAAACTGCCATTCTGCAGGCCAGTGTGAAAAGAAACAAACAAAAAGCAGTTCATGGAGCAGTTCGAGCATTACCACTAACAGACATGATCTCAGCTACAGCCTGAAGCTATAGTATGAACTACTATTCATGTCTAGAGACAGCAGGGCACTGCTGATAATGCTTAAGCACAGCCTTTCCTAAGAAAACTTTCCCTTCTGTACAGCACTGCTTCTTTGTTTATGAAACAAGCATAGCGTTCAAGAGGTAATGTAGATAAACAACGACCAGCAACAACTGCAACAGATCAAAATAGTTAGGAGGACTTTACAGATGTGAACATCTGATGGAGTGGTAAATGAGACACACTGATAAAAGTTCCTTTTGTTTATTCAGAGAATCTGCATATCACATTCACCTCTGACAGCAACTATTGCATTTGGTACAGATGGTCACTTGTTGCACAGTAGCAACACGATGATGCTCTTCACAGGGCCACCAGCCCCTTGAAGCCTGGGCAAGGTTTGAATTCCCTCAGGCATGAGCAGGACACAAATTGTTGGCCCCACTCAGGCATGGAAATCCATACAAAGAAAGGCAGTTTCTCTATTGTGCTTCCATTTGTTAATTGAAACAGGCTCAATAATATCACATTTTAACAGTTCAGAAAAAATTACTGATGTGATTTTTTTTTTTCATTTTCTACAATATAAAAGCTCCAAACAGCAGTACCTGAAAGGAACAAGCAAATTTTTCCTTTTTCATGGAAACCCTCTCTAAATACTATTTCCATTGCTGCTGAAATCTTCACCAGTCCTGAAAGAGTCGTGTGGTCCAAGACAGCTTGTACACATGTTTTGAGGAGAATCCCAAATTTCTTCATGCTGTTTGGGTATTTTGGGCAACTGTATGGTATGAATTCTGTAAACAATACTTTTTATATGATTGAAGAAAAGAAAAACTTTGAAGCAGTGACATCAAAGACAAGAGCATGATTTGTAGATAGACATTTTCAAAACATCTTGAACTCCACAAAAAACATAAATAAGGCTTCAGCTCAAAGGGGATCGATGTAATCACTTCAGTATGGAAAGCTGTCAGCTTCTCCATGTGCCTGCAAAAATCTGACCAGCTATTGATTGCCTACACTGATTGCCTAACAGAGGTTTCTGAAGAGACAGCTGGCCAGGCAGAACAGAAAGTACTTGTTATTGGTACAGTTACTACTACAGATCTTTCTTTGTAGGCAGACTCTTCCAACATCTGGAGTGTGAGAAAACTTTTTGTCTCTTCCAAGTGTTATGGGAGCAGAAAGCTTGCAGGACCTTGACATTAGTCGATGGGACCATTATCTGCTGCTAAAATTCCCATTATCACGTTATTGCCATTTCTATAACACCAGGGCCCTGCTGATTCAAAGCAATATCCAATTCAACCAAACTTTTCTACCATCTCCTTTCTGAAGAGGAGGAATTTCTCTCTCTTTCTTGGATTTCATCCTCTTCCTACATGTCTGTGCAATCTGTGCCAAGAGGGACCTCCATGACCTCCACAAAATCTCTCTAATCTTTCCTACAAATTTGCCAGGACATTCCTGGAAATGGCAAGTCTACACTGACCACCCACATTCATGTGCTTTTTTGCTTCCTTCCCAATACTATCCACTCTTGGTTACCTAAGAGTATCAGTCTAATTTCTATGTATCTCCATACATACAGCTGTTTTGGTTCTTTTTTTGTTTCATTTTTTCCTCTACCGCTGCTGTAACAGCACACCGAAATGTGCTATGTTTAAGCAAAAATAACTTGAATTACATTTTCCAGACTTCATCCATGAATATTTTCTATCCTCTTCAGGCAAAAAAAGAAAAACAAAAATACTTAGCTATATCTAAATGAGAATATTGGTATTTGATGCACTTCTCTTTCATCTGTTGTCTCTTTCATGTCAAAGAGTCATTGGGAATAGTGACAGAATGAACGTCTGGGAAATATCTGATAATTTTAATTTCTGTCTCAAAATGTTGACTCTTTGAAAACAAAATATCACAAAAATCTGACTCTGGACAATCTTCTGATAGAACAGACACAAGTTTCAAAACTTCTTTGCTAGTTCCAGAACATGTGGGTCGCCTTATACCCAAGATGTGAGTTTCTGACATTCCACAAAAGGAAGAACGATGGCAGTGTCCAAGAATGTTTCTACATAGAATGTTAACACTAATTTGTTAATTGGTTGCCCCAGGACGCTCAGCTGCAGCAGACTAATGAATCATTTGCTGAAAGAATCAAACACTGGGTTTTGGTGTCTGGCATCTCTTGTGTCAGCTGCTGAGGCAGTCCTGCTGGTGGACAGTCTGCATGACAGCCCCTCTACATAAGGGTCTGCCATAAGGTTTACTGCTGAAGTACCTGAACAGCCTTGAGAGTTTGAAATTTCACTCAGGAACTGTATTTCATGACTGCTTTCTTAGCAGGGAGTCATTCATCACGAAGTGCAGTAACTTCTAAAGAAGTAAGGACTTTCCAAAGACTTGAAATAACAATAAGACATCAATTTCCTTTTAATAGGGGGGAAAAGGTATTGAGATTGCTATTTTGGAACACCTTATAGCTCTGAAGAAAGAGCACCCCTAGTCAGCATGTGTCAACAAACAAGAAACCAAAGAGGAATCTCAGACATTAGTCTCAGGAATCACAGAACGGCTTGGGTTGAAAGAGACCTCAAAGATCATCTAGTTCCAACCCCTTGCAATGCGCAGTTCCTCCAAGAGGTTTGACCTGTGAGTCTGTCCCAGAGGCTGAGAGGTATCGGCAGAGGGAGGTTCCCCTCCAAAGCAGCTGTTTAAGGAGTGGATGCAGTCCGACATTTCAGTCCAGCTGTCATGCACACATCAAATTCAATCCAAAGGGGGTACAATTTTCTGTTACAATGAAAATACTTTCATTACTTGATGATATGCCATCCTACAAAAAAACTTTATTTCTACATTAATATTTCCCTCTACTCTCAGCACACAGGTTATAACACTGCTCAGTACAGCACGTAGCATTTCTTCTTAATGGTATCACACAGGTTATAATCAGATCTTTGTTATTAATATACGAAGAACATTTTTGCAAGTGGATTTTAAAACTATGAATATTCTGCTCAGCTTTGTCTCAGAAGCGTCCTTGGTTCTGCTTATAGCTGATTATTTTGGGTGGCATAAGACCGTGCAGGAGTTTTACAGACTGCTCAGTCCCTCTCAATATATGCTACTGAAATTACAGCACACATAAGGACGGCAGAAAAACAAACCTAATTTATTCTCGCTCTCAGCTCAAAGCCAGCCCATGGACTGCTTTTCTTGTGTCAGCATGCACGGGCTCACACGAACCTCACTAAATTAAATATTTTATAAGTCTTATAAGACGGTAAGGCTGCCCTGCCCCGGTCTCTTCTTGGCACATCCTACACCGGTACGCGGGTTTCTGCGTGCGCCTGTGCCCGCTGCCAGCACTCCGTACGCCTGGGACGGCCACGCGGGCTGCTCTGGACGAGTAGAGGGGCTCCCTGGCAGCGGAAGGCTGACAGAGAGCGGGACCGCTGCCAGGAGCCCCAGGGAGCACCTGAAGGGCGCCGAGGGGACGTCCCGTCGAAGGACAGCGGCTCGCCCAGCTTCTGGGGGGAGCGGGAGCGGCGGGAAGAGGGAGGAGGGGAAAAACCGAGGAGAGGGGCTGAAGAGTAAGCGGGAGGAAAGCGAGCCGGAGTGCGGAGGAGGAGCTGAGCGCAGCGAGGCGGCGGGCAGGGCTCAGTCGGGCCGGGAGCTGCCAGCCAGAGCGGGTGGCCGGTGGGGGCAGGTGTGGGAGTCGCCTACAGCCGCAGGGCGGCGGCCGCCCGCGGGGCAGGAGCTCGGCTGAGCGCCCCACGGGCCCTATGGTGCGGCGGCGGGACCCGGCTGCTGCTCGCCGCCTTCCGAGGGGGCCCGCGGAGCGGCGCGGGGCAGCGCAGCCCGCCGGCACTCGGCTGGCATGAGGAACCTGCCGGTCCTCCTCCTCCTCTCCCTCAGCTGGAACCTGGGGCGGGTAAGTCGGCGGGCGCCCAGGCGGAGCAGGTGCGGGAGAGTGCTTCGTGAGAGGGAGTGCGGGAATTGTGCGGAGAGCCGCGGGCGGCCCCGGACGGGGATGGGGCAGAAGGCGCTCCTCTGCCCCGCCGGGACCGAAGTGTTCTCACGGGCGCTGCTGCAAAAGTCAGCCCGAAGATGAAAATCTTTGAGGTGCCTTCCGTTCACATCTGCGTTTTTAAACGTTGATCTGTCTAATCCCTGCTTACAAATAACCTGCGCTTGGGAAGGCAGAGCGATGCATGCATCTCACCGGCCCTGAGCAATTGCCCCCGGCATTCCTTCTGGGGTCCTGGGTGTGTGTGTAACAGAGCACTGTCAGGCTTGAACCCCCCATCTCCTTAGCCTGGAGAGGTGTATCTGGAGGCAGCCGGGCTCTGTGCTGGGGCAGCGTGGTACAGTTTGGCACACGCTCTGTGTTTGAAAAGTGATGTTGAATTACCTCCGGGCGTGACCAAATGTATGTTCTCAAAGTAATCTTCACTACAGATCACTGATAGCGGGAAGCCTGCACTTACTCCACAAGTGCCAGGGGTCGAAGTCACTGATTTGCAAGTTTTCTTCATCTCAGCAGCTGGTTTGATTTGCTCTTCAATTATTTAACGTTTCCGTGCAGTGGAACCCACCCTCCTCAGACTTGATTATGATACTTTGATGAGTAAGGGATCTACTGCATGTCTGCAATTGGGAAAGCATTTTATTTGATTTTTTTTTGAAATCTGTTACGTGAAAGGAAAATGTTGATAAGCCGCTACGATTACTCAAGCCTTTTATTAGAAATAGGAGCTGTCTGGAGAGCAGACAGTAGGTAGCAAAATGATATCTTCAGTTTAACTCTGAACTTTCTATGATAACTGCTAGAAATCCTGATTTAAGGATCTGGACAAACTCCTTAGAAGAAATATGCTTGAAAGTATAGAATAAAAATAGTCATAATATAGTAAAAGGAGGTAAGGTTCTGATGTTGTAGGTGGTGAAATGATTAATTTGGAGGAGAAGAGACATTAGCGTGAGTTTTGTAGCAGCTCCAGCTATGCTTATGGCTGCCACACTGCATTTTTAACAGCTGTACACCTGGCTACCAGGAGCCTGTAGGACAACAGGTTCTCAGTCCTAACTCTGGGTCCAAGGTTCTTGGATCTACAATCCCATATTAATTAATTAATTAAGTATTGCCGTTATGAAAAGTTGTGTCTGATGAATCGTAGACTAGTACCAGACTCTGCCATTGTCTCCTAGAATCACCTCTCTTTTCTTTCTACTGTGGGGATGTGTGTCTTTCCTTTCTACCGTGTGGGGATGGCTGAAGTACACATGTTGATGTTGTATTTCATTATGATCTCTGAGAATCCAGCTGATATCGGCACAGTTTCCGGTGCCTTGTTTCTGTCTCCCATCTCCATCCCTGTCTCTTCCAATCAACATAAATAACCAGAGGCAGAGCCGTAAGTGAACGAAGGGAATACAATTTTAAAAATAGGATTTTAAAGGAGGGCTTTTTCCCCATGTAGCACTTGCTGGAATCAAACAGTCATGCTCTGAGACCTTCAGGAGATAAAGTATATATGGGTGGAAAAAGGAAGAAAATCAAAATGTATCATGTCACAGATAATACAGGTTAACCAGTTTTCATGTCCTGTCACTCATATTAAACTTTCAGCTTCCTGACTTAATAGAAGAGCACATGCTTAAAAAATAAAATAAAATAAAAAGTCAGAAAATATGTTTATTTTCTTGCTTCAGTTTAACTAATCGCTTTTCTGGAGGAAGGGATGCAACAGCATTGGTGAATTCACTAGATAGTTAAGTATTGTGTAAATGACATTTGGCCTCGGAATGCTACATGAAGGAGTCATTAAAGGCTCTGGTGCATGACTTTAATATTTTGTTCTGAAAAGTCCATATGTGAGAAGCCAAAATGGGCACTGATTGTGTGTGTAAAATGCCCAGCGCGTACTTGGGTAAAAATAGCATCAGTTCAAGTTGTGGTTTTCACTTTCTGTAGTTGCATCCTTCATAAAGCGTTTTGATTTGTGTTTCAAGACCCTGGCCTCTTTGTTAATTTGACACAGGTGAATGGTGTCCATCCAGAATGCAGATTGGAGTTGGAGATTCACAAGGAGGAAACAAAGTGCATGGAACTTTTAAAGCATGCAAAACCAGTGGACTACAAAGGTAAGAAAAGATGAACTGTAATGTAGAGAAAACTAGAGTATCACATTTTTCTCTCTTTACATTCTTTGCTAGTTCTGTTGCAGTTGCCACAGTTCTCTGTATTGTGCACGTCATTTCTATGTAGTGTGGAACACATGGAGCTTTAGCCTTAAAATTACATCTGGAGCAAGCACGTGGTGAGTTGTGCCAGGCTAGGCATGCACTGGGTGGGATGCTATATGGGAGAAAGTTCGTGCTCGTGCTTTAGGGTGATGCTGATAGTATTTTTCACAGGCGGAGGAGCTGCGTGCTAGTGGTCACAGGGAAGAACAAGTTTGAGGAAAAGCTAAGAGCCTTGGATCCATGCCTCTCTCCAGAACTAGTTGAAAGTAAAATACTAGTGGCAGGATCACTGGGTTTACCAGGCAGAAGATATTACAGGCAAAAGAAAACATTCACCCTAAGAAGACCACAGTCATGCAAAGGAAAAATTGGACAGTAGTGTTACATTCAGAAAATGAATTTACTATGTTACTGTAGTGTTTTTACATTCTCTGCAGATGTAACCAATGGTAATTTGAAATGGAAAGGAAGAATTTATCTTTTATTTTATATATATATATATTTTTATGATCACGTTTTGTCTAAAAGAGAGGAAGAACCTTGTTAAAGGTTTGGGCTTTTTAGGAAAGTTGGAACTCAGTATCGTATTTCTGTTGTTTTTGTTTGCTTGTTTTGTTTTTAAAACTAGCAAAAATAGAAGTGTTTTATAATGAGTTACCTTTTGAAAACAGTATGTATGCCAGAACATGTGAGCAGTAAGCAGTTTTTATAGCTCTTCTGATGAAAAGTGTAAAGTTCTTCTTGGAATGCTTATTTGCATGTATTACTTGCCCAGCGCTCCTCTGGTAACTTGTAAAATATTGAAGGAAAGGGTGGATTTTCAGCCAGGCGCAGGAAAAGAAGTGGGAGACTTTCGATCTAAGAGGAACTGCATGTTTTTAAGTCCAAAAGAAGGTCTTGATTTTTGCAAAGTAATGACACGTGATTAGATTTCTGTTGTCAAACGCTTTTCAGGTGGTTGAAGTGTATAGTTTCAAATTAGTTGAAATGCCTCATTGATGTCCTGCCTTTTTCTCTTGTAGTCCAGGTGCAAATCATTTCAGAATAACTGGGCTCCTTGGAAGACCGCAGCTCTTGTAGTGCAGTAGTTTTCTCTTGGTTCTGTTAAATGATGTGTGGTATATTTGTTTTTCCATAATCTGTTCTGAATTCTGTTGGAGGAGGGTACCTCAAGGATCTGCCATCAGCAATGTCCTGTGAGCATAAACACCAATCTCAAATCAGGATCCATTCTCTACTCCTCTTCTTGATTTGAAGGAGTAAATTTATCAGTGCATATTCTAATACCAATTTATATACAATAAAATAAGTAAAAGGATCATCAGTAGTCTGTGTTTTAGTACAAGCTATTTTTTATTAATCCAGATCAGTAATTAAAACAATTATAATAAAAATGGATTCATTTTATTTGTATGAGTGATGGGAGAGATGGCTATTACACTAATAATATGAGTGTGAAGCCAGATGGATAAATAATGATTGGCCTGCTTAATTAATTAAATGATGAATTAATAAACACATTATTAGCTGTTATAAGCCTCTGAAAGTCAAGCTTTTTTGAAAATCTGTTTTTGTGATCCAGATACTAGGCTGCTCCAAGGGAATCCTTGTCATACATATCAGTTTTATTTTGGGTTTCCTTCGGGAAGAAGGCTTTTCTGGCAATATTTCTGCCAGAGTGGGGAAGAGGGGTGCTTCCTGAAGGTAAACTGCTGTGTAAGAACTTTGTATTTTGGAAGAAGACTGCATGTCTGATGCTGTTGATTCAGCTCTGCAGGTAGAGATAATGCAGCAGTGGAAGGATTTATAGGTTTAATTGAATGGCTGGCTTAAACAAATGGAATATTCCACTTCAGAGAAGATTGGAATGAAGCCTCTGTTGTAACTAACCCTTAGAAACTGGATGTTTGATATAATAGAACATACCTTGTGCTTCATGTTATAGATATCTTTACTAAGAACTTGTCCAGAGTCTGTGTTGAAATCCATTTGTATTTCCTCAAATATCAATTCTCTCTGTGTCCTTCTTTTCCTAATAAACTCTGTATTCATACAAAGATGTAAGGAGTATTAAAACAGAGACATGCAGATTGTCGCAGTGATACTCTGACTGCTGATACAGAAGAGTTACTAATGAAAATTGGCAAGCTGGAACTAGTCCAAGCCCTAGCTCTGCACCTAAAACTTGTATTGCACTTGAAACATTATTCATTACAATAAATCCACAAAACCCACTTCAGTTTTTTTTTTCTGAATGAGAAAGATGGTTATAGAATCCTTGTCACACTTGTCTGACTTCAGTAAATGCCACCTGCCTCACAAAAGTTGCAGTGAAACACAAGGTCCTGTCTAGGCTTTGAAAATGAAGGATCACTGGGAGGCTTGGGCCCCAGTTACCAAATTATCAATGATTAAAATTTTTCTCTTAATTTTTGGAGCAGCTGTGTGGCCTTCACATCTTTGTGCAACATGCTCCAGAATTTGACCAGCATACACCATGAAGGAATTTTGGAGGATCTGGGTTTTATGGGACAGGCAGTTTTTCCTTTGGTCTGGACAGTAATTACTTAAGGAATACTGTATGTGTACTAACTATTCTCAGCTGTGTGGTAGGGACACATAGAGGAAGGATTTAATGATCATGGGTATTTTTTTTTTTAACATCATAAAATGATGCTGTAGTCATCTGCCTCATAACATGCAGTAGAATTTCACTGAGTAATTTTTATAGCGTGCCTAAAATCATTGGCTATGAAATCCACAAAGACCTCTCTTGCTTCGTGGTTTAATAAGGCAACAGTGGGTTTTGCATGGAAACACTGTAAAAATGCTCTGTAAATATCCTTTGAACAATGTTAAGGATATACTAAAAGCACATAACTTTCTACTTCGCACCCTTTGGGGGAATTTCAGGCATTAGCCTCTCTTCTGTTAGTGGAGAGCATTGCACTCCATGTAGGGGAAAAAAGTCACTCTCCAAAGATCTGTGTCAGGACCTTTGCCTGTGTGGTGATCTCTAGCAAATCTAGTTGTTTATTCAATAAAGACAGCATTAGTTTCCATCCTCATTTGTTTATTCCTAAAATGTGACACCTAAGATATAGATGCACCTAAGCTGGAAGCTGGAGAGGTGGGGTGAGCTTTTTTTGTCGTCTTGTTTTCGGAGGGCAGATGATTTCCATTCTAAATTGCTCCTAAGTCATAGACCCCCAGGTCTGTATGAGAAAACATTGTTTCATCTTTTACCTTCTACCCATGGCTTGTGTTTTCACAATGTAATAGAAAGCTCCTATTATATAAATTGCACACACGTAAAAACTGTCTGATTGCAAATTCTGGTCTTTGCTCTGTATTTAGAATTTTACCTTACAGAACAATTGATTCATTTCTGTTCCTTTAAATGAAAAGTGAATTCTTACAATCAAAATGTTAAAACTAAATCAATAGACTTTATAAGAGGATTCTACAGCAAAAAGACAGATATTTTTTTAAATTCATTTTGGACTGAATGGCTACATTCAGTTAATTATTAGGTTAATTTAGGTTAAATGAGTGTTTTTGGATCTTGCTTTCCAAAATGTGTTTTTGCGAGACCTGTCTGCTAAACAACATCTTTATTTTTAGATATGACATCTTAACACTGAGGGGAGAATACAGGTGGAAAGAGAAATAGCTTTGGAAAAAGAAGTTAAACCCTATTCCAATCACTGGAATTATACAGCTAGTAGAATTTCACGCAGTGATTCCAACACCAAATTTCTCTAAAAGCTCTTTGGAATGGTGGGGTAAATATTCTAATGGACCAAAAGCTAGTTTGTCTAACTTGCTTCTGCTGTTAGGGTTATTTCTCCAGTAAGGAAGGTGCCTGTCTTGCACTCCAGACTCACACACACACGTGTATAGCTCTGTATTGCACAAATGAAGGACTGACTGTGAATGTAACTATGCCAACCTGAAGATCACTCTCTTTTCTTGTTTATGTTGGAGGCTTACACAAAGCTGGATGAGGTCTTTTTCTTGCTGGGTGAATAGGAATGTCCTCAAGGTTCCCTCTTAATCCTCCCAGTCTTACCAGGGCCCTCTGTCATTTGTTTGTTTTTGCAGCTGTTTTCTCTGTAAGGTGTGTTCAGTAGAATCATAGACTGGCTTAGGTGGGAATGGACCTTAAAGATCCTCAAGCTCCAAACCCGCTGCTGTGGGCAGGGTTGTTAGCTCAGTAGTTAGGGTTACGATTCAGTTAGGCTGCAGAATTGCTTGGAGTTATCTGAGGTAGTATTAAATGTAGAATTTAATGGTAACTGGACCATGGAACTTCTTTCACACAGCACCAGTAGGTTGTTAAGGACCACTTTGGCTTTTTCAGATCTGAGTTGCTGCCTTTCTTGCTGTAGTACAAGCATACTGCTTTTTGGTTCACATAATTTTTCAAAATATATAAGGAGCTGAGGGGTCTGCTTTGAATGTATGGATACTCTATGGAAGATTCTTACAGGAACACCTGCCCTGTATAGTTTTGAATTTGAGTCCTGGTAGAGACATCTTTGGTCATGGCAGGCTGCTCTCCATGACATCCAGATACCGCGAAGAAGCAATCCTGAATACCAAAGCTCTAAAAAATTACCAGCTAATACAACAAATAGCTCATAGGTGAGAATAATGTACATAAACGTATAGCTCCAATACTTCTAATATTTTCTGGTGAATTTTTTATGAAAACAAGATTGATATTTAATGGTATTAACAGCTTTGACTACACTATACTATAATTGACTATATGATAATTATTTTTCCAGTATATTAAAAGATTATTTTCACATAGTGAGATGGGAATGTTGTCTACTCACACAAAAAACATATGCTGTTGTAAGCAATTGGAAAGTGAGATTTACTTTGTAGAAAGTTGGAATGGAAAAACTTGCATATTTCATTACATTACTCTCAGAATGTGTGAGTTACCTTAAAAAATATAATCGACCTATCGATTTTCTGGTAGGCAGCTGTTCTTCAGAAAGGAAGTAAAGTACATCTTAAATGTTTTATTAAGTGAAAACTTGAGTAATCCTCTAAGAAGCCTAGGACTGGCCTTTAAAAATCTGTAAATGGCAAACATCTTAGGTCAATAGGGGATTAAAATCTATTGTTTTGATGTTTATTTTTATTAGTTCAATCTGGTGTCGTGTGTGTAAACTTCCAAAATTCTGCTTGCTCTGTTTGACTCCTTTCTGTTGATCAGTAATTTAAAAAGTTTATATTTCCATTTCCTCTGTGTTTCTGACTAATCAGAGCTTGTATACACTGTGCACAGTTTCACAAGACTATTTCAGTTGAAGACGGGCGTATTGGTGGTGCTTCTGGACAGCGTTGCAGCCTGTCTTCTCACATGTCCTGGAGCATGTTTCTGCCAGCTCCTGGGCCTGTTCCACCCGTAGTCATGGAGCAGAGCAGGCTGCAGGCATCAGGCACCTCCTGGGAGACATCAGGCCATGTGTGGGAGTCGGGAACGAGCCTGGTGCAGGGGACTAGGGTTAGACAGCCCTAGAATGGCCAGGTAGGGCCACAGCAGTGAGTTGGGGCCAAGGTGGAGGCAGGCATCAGCATGGCTGTGGGGAAGCTGAAGATGTGCACCCACAGCACAGCTGAAGGCCCAGGCCTGAGCTTGGATGGAACCCTGGTCAGAAGACTGAGACATCCCCAGCTGAGGCTGCACAGGGACACTGTAATGTATTCAGGTTCTGGGCAAAAGTACACGGAAGATAACCTTAGCAAAGTAACTTCAAACAGTAAGGCTTTTGCCACTGTCTTCTTCCTGCTACCTCTTTAAGTTGTTCTGCTCTGGTTTTTTTGCTTCCAATTTGCTAGCTCATTGTTTCTTGACCCCCTCCTTTTCCTTTCTTTCTTATTACTCATATTAAAATGTAGAAAGAATTTCATTCCGTAAATGTTCATAAATTCTCATGTAGCCTAAATTACATGCTGTGGCGTTCAGACCTACAGTCTGGAAAACATTGCCCATAAGAGGTGAGATTGCTTCTGCTCTGTCAAGTTAAGTACAAAAATCAAAATGTTTCCCTGCTTGAAAAACAAACCATAGAGTAGTTGACAACTTTCTGGCAGATTTTCAAAGGACTTTCACTTTGTTTCATGTACCATGAACGCTTAGTTTAAAAAAACGTTAAACCTCTCTTTGAATTGGCAATTTTTAAATCCAAATGCAAAGTGCCACCTAGTGGTTATTATATGTGTATGATGTGTGTGTATATATATATATTTATATATATACAGCATTTTGAAGTGAAGACCCAGTGCTACACTGTAAGAGGTGAAGAAGCACATGTTTATAAGCAAGCTTGTTGCTCAGAGACCGAGTGTCAGGTAGGAGGATGATGAATGTGGCTATATCTTATATATCTATTTTATCTATTATATATATCTTTCTCACTAGGTGAGAGTATCATCAGCAGTATCATCTGGAGGAAAAAGAGTGAAGGGCATTAGAGTAGTGACCCTGTCCCATGCTGATGAGTGAGTCACTGAGAAAAGGTTTTCTGGGAAGACTGACTATTTCCTTGGATATTCTGACAGTATCTCACCAAGAAAGTAAATGATCAAAATGAAGAGGTTGAAAAGAGGTTGAAAAGGCTTGTTATATTTAGGGTGCAAGAGAGTTTTATTAGACATCATGGAAACAGGAAAGAACCTTCTTTTTTGCCTGTGCTAGTTTTATTAACAGATAAAGAAGGAAATGAAGAGAATAGCAGTAGAAATATACTCATAAAAGTTAAGGTGCCAAGGCAAAACAAGACCTGGGCTGGTTTTATATAATTATATTGTGCATATCAGGGTGAAAGTACAAAAACATGCAAAGCTTGAAATTTATGAAAGCTAGGTACAAACACAAACCAAATCCATGGATGAGCATAAAATTATAGAAGTGAACTTAAAAATACTTCTAAGTAATTAGAATTCTTACAAGTTTTTTAAATTAAATATAGAAAATTGTAGGGACTATATGAAATAAACATTGAAGTATCTTAAGTTTTATTTAAAATGTGAGATGTTTCTAATAAACTTTTAAAAATATTATTGGAATTACTGGTAAAACTAGGACTTAAAATCTTATTATATACATAGAAATGTCTTATATCAGAATTGTTTAATATCCTTTGGAGACAGTAGGAATCAGGCTTTGTATGTGGGAGATGGGCAGATCTTCCATAGAATGAGCGTACTGAATGATTTTCTGCAGTGTGGCAGAGATGGATAATATTCCAGAAGCCTTAGCACTGAGTGAATTAATGGCTGGACAGAAAATAGTAAAATGAGCAACTCATCAGGGCAGATACTCTGTGCACAGAGGCACATTAAACATACCCCATACCTCACCTTCATTTTCCAATTGTATATGTATTTATAGCACTACAGGCTGCTTCATAGTCACAGGCCAAAGACTGGTAATTGTAGGGAGCAATTAATCTGACCAATTTTTAGATGTCCTAGAATGAAGTCAACAGTGCTTTGTCACCCTCTGACAATATTTCATGTATCTCAGTGTTGACTGTAAAATGAGATAATGGTAAAGAGCAGTATCTGCTTGAAGTCCTGCAGATCCCATCTAGGTATTTCCGAGGTCGGCAGGAAACTAATTGCAGTTTTCAGTTGTGCATGATTAAGCTTATGCTGTACAATGAAGGAAAGCTGGCATGGATAAGTCAGGCTTCATGGAAGTTTATGGACTTGTTCAGCAAGTCCATAACAAAACAGTTTTGTTAAGGAAATGATATATGACTGCAATATTGTTAAAAGTATGTAGTAATTGGAATGGGAAATGGGAAAACGTGTGAGCTGAGAGCCCAGAGAAGTGAGTACTGTTTAACAGTTATACTTCTAGAAGCCTCTAGCAATGCAGTGTGCAATAACAGGGACATTCCAGCTTTCAGCTGTAGAACAGTTTTCAGAATCACACTGTAGTTGTTCAGTGAGTGTAAATGCTTCTAGGACATTTTAGCAGTTTTCTCAGATTTCCTGTACAATATTAAATATACGTGTAAGTATACATAAATTGAGGCTTAATGCTCTTGGAATTCTGATGACAGATACTCAAACTTCTCTCTGATGATTGTTGATGCATTTGAAAGTGTTCTGTAGGAATGCATCTTTTGTGTTATTTCATCTGCTTGATTGAGGGAGTATAAAAAACTATCATTCTTTTCTCTACAGTAAATACCTCTAAAGTCCTAAAATACCAAGGAAGATCTGAGGTAAAAAATATATTCTGTGCAAATTCTTTGTGACTTGTAATGTTTTGAACACCAAAATTTGCATACTGTTTTACTTCCTACCAAGCTACCTTCAAGATGTGATGCAAGTGGTGCTGATAGATCATGATGGGAATAATACTTGGACCACTGTATTTCTATATGAGATTTTATGTTAAGTGAAGCATGAATAAGAGTTTAGGAGTTTAGTGATTCACTTGTTGGGTTTTTTGTTTTTGTGTGTATGTGTGTTATTAATGGCACTCCGAGGTCCACATTGTTCAGCTGCCTTTTTAGCAAAAGCTTTGCCTAGTCCATATAGTAGCATGATAAATTGATAAAGGCTTCTGAACTGGTTGCAGATTATGATAGCAAGTCCACCATCTTACAGTGTTTATTAAACAGAAGAGAAAATCTGTGAAAGTAGTCGGTTTTTATGGGTGTGTATGAATGCTTTGATGTCTCAGCTCTCGCTTGTTACTGAAAATTGGGGTGAAATAAAAAGGTCTGAAGTCACACAAGTTGCTGGTTATTATTGTGTACTCCAGAACTTGTTCATGCTGGCTTAGGCAGTACATCCATCCAAGCCAAAAGAGTTTTATTTCGCCACTATAATTATGAGAGGTGGCAGATGAAGAAAACAGTTTCTTTGTCTCTCTGATTACTTGTATGTGATGTTGTTGATGTTGTTTCTGGCTTTAAATCAATTGGAAAGGAAGCATGACCTGATTTGGCTGGGATTTGCGTTCTGTTTTGCATAAGCCCTAGTATTAGATCACAGGAGTAAGGCTTAATTTTAATCCAGTACTGCAACTCAGAAAGCACCCAAACATGTTTAAGTTCCGTTGACTTCAAAGGGTATGAAGATGACTTGCTCAGATATAAACCTTATTTTTTAAATAATGTATAAAAAGACAAGTCAGCATTGCCTCAGAGGTAGCATTGTTAATGCTAAAAAAAGCCACAAATGCCAGAGGGAGTATAAGCTAAACAGGTAAAACAGAGGTTAGAAAAAATTCGCAAGCCAGTTCTTAAAGAAATGTGTGAACCAACTGTAGGTGTAGATACACTGGAAAGGACAAACTGTGGGATTATCAGAAAAAAGAAGGAGTGATTATGAAGATCAAGGAGCCCTTACACTCTACATCAGTCACTAAAAACACTCATTCAGAAGGTAAGGACCAGAAACCTGGAAAGAGTTGTCAACAGGAACTTCTCAGCTGGTTGTGTAGTACAGCTGCAAAGAATGCCACTTTCATAGTTCCTGGTCCTAACTAAGTCTCACTTACCATAAGGTAAAGCTGAAAGAAGTCAGATACATTGATACATTCAAGAGTTATTAAATGAACCAAAGTAAATAGTCCCCTTCAAAGTAATTGGAAAACCTGACAAACCAAGGTTTATCAGCATTAAGCAAATGAGAGTGGGATTGATTAGAATACAAGTACCTACTGTTTAGATTCTGCAACTAAATTAACAACTTCAGACTCTCTTGGGAAGAAATGAATGTTTTGAGGATGAAATTCCTCTGAACATTACTAGGAGTCTGCTTTAGACATATATGAATTTAAACAAGTGAGCGATGCATTCTGTGGAGATGAGGTGCTTGAAGTCTTAAAGGCCAATCAAGAATACTTAACAGATCAGATTTGCACTAAGTACAGTGGATGAACCTCTGTGCTCAGACCCATGTATTTCTGGAGGACATCGTGGATACTCAGTGCCACCTTGCAGCCTACTTCACAAGAAAAAGCATTGTGAAGATGCCCACAGACAATTTGTAGCAGTGGGTAAAATATCTGTTACGTAGTACAGAAGATGGGAGATGGAATAATCTGGAAACAACTTCTTTGACCTTTTTCTCACCTGCCCTTCAGCTGCCATTAGAGTCAAAAAAAAAAAAGTGACATAATGCATAAAGGGACTTGCCATGGCAAGCATTATAAAACAGAAAAAAAAAAAAAAGTAGGCTCCTTATTACAAATAAAGTAGTAGGTGGTGATGGCAGGATGTAGGAGAGGATCTAGTTTATGATGGAAAATTATTTGGGTTTCTTGACTGGGTTCCCTCTTTACATTGTCTTATGCACCCTATTAACTGAAATGAGTATGGGAAAGTATGTAATGTAGGGAACGTAATAAATTTGTTGCATAGCATTTGGGATAGAAATGTTGATGCAGTATAGAAGGCAGTGGAGGATAAGGCATTACATGTAATCTACCCACACAGTAAACTTTGTGAAGTATTCCTGTTAGTAATATCTTACTTTTGACATCATCTTTCTGAATTCATTTGGAGCTGTGTTCTTTTAAAAGGAATGAAGAAAGACTCAGTCTCCATGAGCAAGTGATTCCTCTGGAGGTTGTTTATGCAGACACCAGCATGGGCAAAGCCTTAATAAATGCTATCTACCAGTAACAAGTCATTACTGGTATTACCATCAAATGTTCCTATGAAGTTTTATGACCCCCTTCCTCAAATCAACATACAGAAGCAATCTTTGTTTGAATCTCTGTTACTTACTTTAGGAGAGAAGGTTTTATAACTCCATACCTATTGTTCCAAGAATTCTCCAGTCACAATGTACTTCCATCATATTAGCATTGCTGAGTCCAATGAATTACTAAATATTTCTTTGTGATGTTCAGTTTGCCAATTACTGCACATTAAAAGTTTCATTTAACTGTGATTAAGAGATTCTCAAAACTTTGGAAGTGCTCCTAGATTATATTAATACTCAGAAGTTACTTATTACCTTCTTTATCATTCCTAGCATGACATAGTTCTGATGAGACAATTTGCAAATAAGTATATTGACTGACTTAAAAGAAGCTGATTAGTCATTAGACTCTCGCAATTCCCCAAATATTTTCAAAGAAAATGTAATTTCTGTGGCTTTCTTTAGAGTTTAATCTGTCTTGAAGTACTCATCCAAGGCTTCCATCAAGTCTTAAATACTTATTACTAAGGTAAAGATAGTGGGTGGTTAGAACCAGGCTGAGCTTTCATGTCTCTTACTGTTGTTTTTCTTTCAGGATGTGTTGGAGTTTGGGATAACATCACCTGTTGGCGTCCTGCAAAGATTGGAGAGACTGTCACTGTCCCTTGTCCAAAAATATTTAGTCTTTCTCCTGGAAAACCAGGTATTTAACTTTAAAGTTTTTTTTTTTCTTATTTCTTTTTAGTGTTTGATAAAATGATGTGTTAAAAATGTTGACTTGGAGCTTAAGGTTTTAGTTTTTTTAAGAGCTGAAATAACAGATTTTCAACGGAGCTGTTCATGATACATCATGGAAAGACCAAATAATTGTCTTTGTGTTCCATCTGGTATTCTTTGATTTAGGAACTAAACATACATAAATTCTGATACAATGCAGCTCATCACAGCTGTAGAGGTTGCTTACTCTTCTGGGCCTGTCTGCATTAATAATTAATGCAGCTGAACTGGGCTGACATCTTTAACAGCTGCCATCAGATTATGTACAGGTTGTTCCTTCTGTGCTTAGGAGAGGCGCTCTGCCTTGCCTTCATGAGAGTTATGAGCTGACATTAACACATAATAGCAAAAAATTATCGCTATTAAAATTTAAGGGAATTATTATGAAACCTTTTATGCTGGTTTCTAATGGAACTTGAAAAGTACTCCTCAGTGTCTAAGATTTCTAAGACCTATTCATAGAATTGTAGAATTGCTCAGGTTGGAAAAGACCTTAAAGATCATCAAGTCCAATCGCAACCTAACCATATTACCCTAACTCTAACAACCCACTGCTAAATCATGTCCCTGAGCACCACATCCAAACAGTTTTTAAACACGTCCAGTGATGGTGACTCAACCACGTCCCTGGGGAGCCTACTCCAGTGCTTAACAGCCCATTCTGTAAAGAAGCTTTTCCTGATATCCAGCCCAAACTTACCCTGGTGTAACTTGAGGCCATTTCCCCTCGTTCTGTCACAGTGAGAAGAGACCCGTTCTCACTATAATCACCTTTCAGATATTGGAAGAGAGCAATAACGTCTCCCCTCAGCCTCTTCTTCCCCAGACTAAACAGCCGTATTATAAGTCTACCATCTTTTGCACCATCTTGTTGATATGTATTATTGTAGTTTAATTTTACTCTTTACCTTTTCAGTGGGGTTTTAAAAATAGATGATGCACACATAGCTTTTCACGTATATATCTCAAAATGCAATAGGAAAATTCTTATCCTTGTTGCTCAGGTGAGAGCAACTTTGTCTTGAAAAAGTGGTGAAAGATGCAAAACCTGATAGAGCGATTCTGCCTGTGCGATCTCTATGGAGACCTTTATAAAAATAGAACTTTTACATAAAGAATAACTTGAGATATGACTAAAATATCTTTGTTCTTAAAGCTGCCAATTAAGTCTTTTTACAGTGAAAAAACAGATAACTAAAATGAACATCTTCCATGGCTGGTTCAAGTAAGATCTAAGTATCTCAGCATGATTATAATTTTTGTTCAACAATACATCATTTATTTAATTCATATACAGCACATTTCAAATTTGTTTGATTCTTTTGGCGGGAAATTATCAAAATATCTTCAAATGAGAAAGCTGACTTTATTTAGCCATCTTAGTGAGATGTATTTTTTATTTTTTTCGGGGTTTAAAAGACATTCAAATTTTTATACAAGAATATTTAGATTACCTTCTTTTGCATGAAAGTCTTCCAGATCTTTTTTTTTTTTTAATATCAGTTCTTCAACAAATTTCTTAACTTGAATTTTGAATTTAAAAGAATGGTTGTGATTCACATGCATCAGTACAGGCTAGGGACTGATCTGCTGGAAAGGATCTCTGCAAAGTAGGACCTGGGTGTCCTGGTGGACAGCAGGTTGGCCATGAGCCAGCAGTGTGCCCTTGTGGCCAAGAAGGCTGTCAGTATGCTGAGATGTGTTAAAAAGAACATAGCCAGCAGAGTGAGGGAGGTGACCACATCTTAAGCTCTGTGTGCAGTTCTGTGTTCCTCAGTTCAAGGCAGGAAACTTCCAGAAAGAGTTCAGTGGAGCACCACAAAGATGATTGAGGCCTGGAGCATCTCCCTTATGAAGAAAGGCTGAGATACCTGGGGTTGTTCAGCCTGGAGAAAACAGGGGGGATCTTATCAATGCTTATCACTGTCTAATGGATAGGATTTGAGTGACTGAGGCCGACTCTTCAGTGGTGTGCAGCAACAGGACAAGGGATAACCAACACAAGCTGGAACATAGGAAGTTCTGTACAAACATGAGGAAAAAAATATTTACTTTCAGGGTTTCAGAGCACTGGAACTGGCAGCTCAGAGAGGCTGTGTAGTCTCCTTTTCTGGTGATATTCAGAACCAGCCTGTGTGATCTACTGTAGGGAACTTGCTTTATCAGAGGGGTTGAACTAGATGATATCCAGAAGTCCAACCCCTATAATTCTGTGATTCTGTGATCTAATCTTTACAGCTTTAGAACTGGCTGTTAATTTCTTCTGCAGTGATCAAGATTATAGTGTAAGCATTCCACATAATTAATTCTCTGCTTCATATTAAATGACTTTTTATTGTAAAAACAGTTGTATTATCCTATAATGCTTCTGTATTACATGGCAACGTAAGTATGAATGTCATGCATTTATTCAGTGATGTTTCATATTAAAATATGTGTCAAATTAAGTTACATGTTTCAAATCTGAAAAATCTGAAATATTAATTGCATGGAAAGATGATGTAGAAATACCTGGTGCTTTCCATAGAACACTGTCCAACTGTCTTTAAATTAGATAGCCTTACTATACTTACAGAAGAAAAAAATTTAGCATCTTCAGTATATGGAATCTTTTCATTGCAAAACCACCTTTGATGCAGTTCATGCTTCTTTTAATATATTCCTCTGCTCTGCCTAATCAGAGAATCTTGATGTACTTATAAAGTGAAGGCACTTTAGAATGTATAAATAGGTTATGTTTTCCTTAAAAAATGTCATGTTTGTGCCAAACTGCAGAAGTGGTCCTGTACTTTAGGGAGATGCTGTGGTTTGATGTTGAGGTCTGGTTATAAGCTGGAGAGGTTTTGTGGTTTGTTAGTCAACCCTTTGTAGCATCTGTACAACTTTCGTCTGAAGACATTATACAAAGGGGTAACTGAGAAACAAGATAAAAATCAGAAAACTTTTAGTTTGGAATGTATACAAATATGTTTGGTTATTCTTGATCTAAGCTGATCTGTGACACGTTAATTTACCCCTGGGTGATGGAAAACAGGCATCTTCAAGTTAGTTAAAGACCAGTAATAAACTCCAAACCACAACAATATATTATTAGAAATACAAGCATCATGAACATTAAAATTGTTGTAAGAAAGATGAAGAGCAGTTGCTCATGATTTAACATTTGAAGAGTAAATTATAATAATTTTAATGACTTTTGTTTATTCTAACATCAGACTATTCAAATTTTTCTTTCTGAAGCTGTTCCATATTAGATGAATATTAGTACATATTCATTAGATTAAGGAGTAGTATTATAGATTGCCTCAGTTTCATTGTAACTTCACATGGGAAAAAAGTCAACTTCTTTTCTCAATTCCAATCAAAAAATATTTTCTGAAACCGTTCATAATTCCTTTCCAGCCATACTTGCCCATTTTCTGTACCTCCTATAAGAACATCAGTGACTGGTTCAAAGGGCAAGATTCAGCCTGTGTATTTATGTCATCATTCTTCAACCTTTCACAGAGTTCAACCTTTAAAATGCATTACAAACTCTACTGATGTTTGCTGTAACAGTAATTCACCACCATAATATCTAAGAGTTTTAATAACTCTTCGGGAGATCATTTGGTATTGCCTTCTTGGAAAAAGTTAAATAACAGATTGGAATAACTCACTTAAATTACTCTTCTGTCAGATTAGCTTATCTACAAGTTATCCTCTTCATGAAGTGAACTGAAAGCCTCCTTCTAGAATACTTCAGGCAGTACAAAAAATATTTCAGACTTTTGCAGATATAACAGGAATAGCTGTTGTACCAGAGCAGAGGCCTGCCATCACAACTTGGAATATTTATTTAGTGCAAAGGCTACTCAGAGCAGTAGTAAAAGCCAAAGTAAAGTTAATGAAGAGCATATGAGAGGAAACAGATGAGTTGCTTTAACAGGAGAGTTAGGAAATAGAGTATATTAACGGCATGTTTCCAGAGGATAACAAAATTAGATTGGCTAAACATTCATTGTTGAGTAGCCTTTTGAATCCTTCTGATTTAAACTCCCAAATTTTGCTTTACAGGAAATATTAGCAAAAATTGTACCAGTAATGGATGGTCTGATATTTTTCCTGACATCTTAAGTACTTGTGGATATAATGACTATGAGGACGATGATAAGGTAGGAAGAACATTCTTTCAATTCATTTAAATGCTGATGTTCAAAATAGCTATGAGACATAATGTGCTTCCAAATTTTATTCTATCAGAATTAGTAACAAACTGTAGACATTTTTGGTAGCATTGCTTGCCATGTGCTTAGACTGCAAATGTCATATAAGACAAAAACAGAAATGTAGAATTTTGTAATTATTTGAAACATAAGGCTATGATCAGTTGCCTAAGTGCAGTAATGCATCTACATTTCTAATACTGACTGGGCTTGGGCACTTGTTTTGCATGGTGTTATTTCCAAATGTTTCTATTATGACAAATCCTAATAATGCAATAAATCTGTTAGTAATATATGCACCATTTTATTGCTGATATATGTCAAAGTTATCATGAGTAAAATAGAATTAACATAGGTCACTGGAATTATTGCAGATTTATATTAGACTTAAAATTGGATTAGCAATTAGAAATGATTCAAAAAGCTATCAAGACATCATAAACATAGTACAAATGGAAAAATGAATTTGTTCAGTTTGTAGAAACTACTTCTTTTTCTTTGTTATTTAGAGAAATACTCTTTCCATGATGTTTTGCCTATTTTCCACCAGCTTTTCTGCTGACTGTAGCAGTGCAAGATTTCGCTTACAAAAAATGATATTGACATCACAGTGTCAGTAGTTTTGTTACTGTGCACACATAAAGTAATCTCGTGGATAAACATTTTAACCACTGGGTTTTCCTGAATTGTAGTATATATATGGAACAGCACTAGCAGACCTATTCCAGCTGATTTGCAGACATGCTAGCTTTCTAGCTAAGACATGTGGTTCTTGCCATTTCTTTCTGTATTTTAAAGCCCTGCCTGTAGTTGAGCATGAACAATAAAGAGTTTTTAGAATATATTTCCTTCCTATCCTTTCTGCAGACACATTTCAAAACATTGGTACAATCTCACTCCTTGGGAGCAGTCCCACATTACTGCTAAACAAGCCTTTTAAAACACTGTCATCAACCCAGACTTTGTCACAAGGAGTCAAAATAGGTTAAGATTTAAAAAAAATCCAATGAGCAGATGACAAAATTTCAAGTAGTGAGATGTACATAATTAGCAGAAGTAGTAGTATAAATAGAAAAGCAGATCTTGTTTGAAGTAATTATTACTAATTTAAAGGAGTAATTTGAAATGCAGGTTGACTGTACTTACAGGAATGAAGCTAGAGAAACTGGAAGTGGGTAATAGTAGTGACATTTGAATAAGCCTCATAAAGAATAAATAAGAAACCAGCTAAGATAAAAATCAGAAGAGACATGGAGAGAAGATATGGGGGAAAATGATTAACAGAAGCCTGATTGAGAGAATATTCCAGGCATCTATCATAGATAGTATACAACATAAATGGATAGCATGTTGCAGGGAGGGAAAGTGGAAGTACAAGCACTGATTGTGTTTCAAGCAACATGGCCTAATGGTCACTGTCCTCTTTTCTCAAGTATCTATCATTGCTCAGAGGTCATTCTTTGCCTGAGGATCCTAACTGGTTAATTCTGTGAGACATAACAATAATTCTTTTTTAACCTTAAAACTGACAAGTCAAAAAAAGTCAATACAAGAGTGTATAACAAACTGATCCTGTGCAAATACTTAATTTTAATAAGAATATGCAGTTGTTGTAGGGTTTTTGTTTGGTTTCTGTTTTTTTTTTGTTGTTGTTGTTGTTTTTCTTTGTAATTAAGAAAGGATGGAACTATCAGAATAAAATCTGAAAAGGAAAACAGGAGAGGAAGTGTTTAAATGCATGTCTTCATGGAAGAAGTTATAGAAAATGCAAATATCACTTGGTATTGAAATTTCAGGAGGCATTTAAATGCCGACTGTTACACAGAAAGGAGGTGATTTCTTGAATTATCAGTTAGTGGTAGCATCTTTAAGCAAAAAGCCTTTCCTCAATATTTATCAGTATATTTCAACTGTTTGTGACCCAGATTTTCAACAAAAAGAGTTAAAAATGAAACTGTGGCTCTTCAAATAACAAAATATTTTGGACATAAAAATTACATGTGACAATATATTTTTCAGGCAAAGTATGAGGTTAATTTCAGAGTTACAGTAAATACAGAAATAATATTTTAGGAAAAGTGATAAAATACTTTTCCTATGGTAAGTCTTAAATGTTTTTCCATATTCTTTCCGTGAAGAAAATGTTTGCGGAAGAGGTAGAAACTGTCTTTGTTACAGATCAATGCCTGTATCTTCCCTACTGAATTAGTTTCCATTATAGACCCACTTGTAGGGTCTGTAATGGGTCTGCATTTATAGGTAACCACTTTGATGAGTATGACTCTGAACAAACAATTATGTTTTCATCACATCACATTGTGTATTTAAACCTTTATTATATACTTTCAATCCCTTTCCTATAAGAAAATTGGTTGCTGCTAACCTTCAAAGTCAACTTTTAGATTCATCTTCTTCATTCAAATAAGTATCTTCTTATTTCTTGTATATTTCCATTGAGCTTGTGGCACCACAGTGGCAAAATGGGTAACTTGATTTGACCATACAGAAAAAACATGTCAAGGTGTGTTAACCCAACACAAACTTTACTGCAACCTTTTCTTTCACATCAGCAATTCTGACCTTTTAGTTAGACGCACGAGTCCAGGATGTCCTCAGAGGGTATTATGCTCTTTATCAGTATTACTATTACAAGTCAAGCTGCTTTGTGGATGTAAAGGATTGAAATGTGGCCACTTTATTTTTTTTTTTAAAAAAAAAGAGACAACTACAAGTCAGTTAATACAGTATTGTCTAATCTTAGCTTGAATTGACCTGACTTTTATTATATCACAGGCTATGTGATTCAAACACTTGAGTAATACAAAGACAGATTCATGGAGAGGAAAATTCTCAGTGCTATTACACGATGAAACTATTGCAGCACGTGCCTAAGTGGAAGCATCATCTGTGAAAGAATTATCCCCCATTTGACAAGTTTCCTGAAGCATCCATTCTTAGGCTTCTGTCACAGATAACTACCTCAGTGTACTGCCCTGGCTACACATCCCAAAACAGTTGGAGTCAAGGCAGCAAGGTCAGGACTGACTCAGACAAACATTGTCATGAATGTCTTTAGTTGCCTTTAGAAAACAGGTGCATTACTACTGTCTGTGGACTGTTGCCTTGGACTAATGGATTGTTTGTCCTGAGTCTAAATTGAATGTGTTCCTTTCAAGAAAATGTAATGCACAGTTGCTGTCTGCCAGTGCTTTTTTGTGTGCCTGTGAGTCATGCTATTTTTGTTTACGTTACATTCTGCATTTTTTATTACTTTTTCACAATATGTGATTAGAGACCAGTATTTCTGAAAATGAATACAGAATTCTTCTTCTGTCATCTTCAAGTGAGAAGGATGGGGCATGAGTATAAGCTAATATACTCTCCTCTGGGAGCACAGTGGGAATTTCCTTTATTACATATAGATTGTCCACAGATTAAAGTGAACTGAAGGAGAACCATGTTGGAAAAGGGTTAACAGTAATCTGTTATTTAAAGATTATTAAATACCAAGGAATACATATTTTATGAGATATTTACTTTTGTAAATTCAATTCTGTGCTGTACCATCCAAAAATATGAAGAAATGCCTCTTAAGAAATAAGTGGATTGTCCACATCATATAATCAATCTCTTTATTCCAGTTTGTATTTATGCTCTGGTAAGTAAGTTTTACAAGACTTTAGGAACAGCTGCCGTGTTGTTGAAGTTAATGTTGTAAGAGAAGGGAACTAGGATTTGTATTATATTTCCATCTACATTTGCTGGTTTCAGTATTTCTAATGCTCTCAGTCAAGCTGCTAGGTGCAAACCACTTTATATTCATTGTGCAGTTTAAAGTTTTTTTATACGTTCTTTTGTGTCAGTATTTAGATATTATGGAATGTATTCTGAAACATGTTTTAAAAATTTAAGAGCTTATATTCTAATACAAATAATCACGTCTGTGAATACGAAACTTACATATAGCATTCCAGAAATATACTAGACCCCAGAATAAACAAAATAGTCATCTGTGATGATAACGATCATACTTCAGAAGTAATCAGTTATATCTTTTGGTTGAATAAATAAAAAGGTGTTTATTTTTCTTTTACATCGAGGATAATATCTGGTCACTAGTGATACTCTTTTGAACAAAGAATAAATTCAATTTTGTTCTTGAGCACAGAATTACCCTACTACCCCTACAGGTCCTTCCAAACCAAGTCTGAGGTTGAAAGATTCCCTGGGTAACTGTCACCTTTCCTAGGAAGCTTTTGTGCCATTTCTGCTCTGTAAACCAACAAAAGACTGCAGTCTCCTAAACTTAGTAAAAGAAACATGAAACTATCTGTAGAGAAAATGTTAGCAGAAAAAGGTGTTCTAAGAAAACAAAACTGTACATAAGAATGGATCTTATGAAAAAGTCTCTTGAGCATAACGCTAATTACACAAGCTTGTGGTAATCAAATTTCTTTTTCATATGTGTAGTGTTTTCATATCCTTTTAAAACCCATTGGAATTAGTTAGCCATAAAAAGCATTAGGTCTTTATAGTCTACAAAACGGTGTCCAAGTCATAAACCACTGATTTTTGTAGTATTTAACCACCAGTTGACTTGGTTATTGGTTGCAATTTGAATATTTGCCTTACAACATTAAAAATATATCGCTGAATTTCAGTTTTGGAATCAGTATTTCTCAGACAACCACTTGAGTATTTTGCAAGGCCACGTATTTTTACTCCTGATGGAAAAATACTAGTTTTGTTATGCAGAAATTTCCACGTCATTTCAGTTTCAAAATATCATTTTAACTTCATATGCATGGCTTGAATCAGCTTATACTTTGAAAACAGTTACAAAATCTAAAGGGGTTTTGATATTTTCTCTTTATGAAAATCTTTTTAAAATGGACATGTGGTTTAGTTTTGAATTCTGTTTTGGAGTCTCCATACCTTTTTTACACTTCTGTCAGTCTTATTCTTTCTAATTTAATCTGAAAGTAAAACCTAAATTAGTTGACTAAGACCTGACTGATTGTGGTTCACACAGAGTAGTAAGGAACAGAATGTGCTCAGGTTACATGAAAGAGGTTGGTTTTCATGTGCTGTTGATTTTTGGATTATTTTGCTGTTAGTTTTGCGGCAGTACAATATGAACACTCTAAGTGGTGCTGTGTAAAATATAGTAACTATATCTATGTTGAGAATCTAATTTCTTTTCCTGGATTTTGACTGCCACAACACAATGCAGAATTTTGTCCTTTGTCTGTCTCCTTTTCTTTGTGTAGTTATTAAACATGTAAATTCAGAACTTCATTTGCTAGGTTTTTTGTTTTTTTTTTTTTTTGCTGAATCATTGGGAGTGTCATAGTTCTAATAATCTAAATATTTTACTTAGTTTTGCAAATCATAACACACACATTCAAACAATCACAATTTTTGATTCTATGGATTCAAAATAAAATAGTGTTTATTTAGCCTTGCGGTAGATTGAGAAACAGGTTTATCTGAGGGTGTGGCTAGTTGAAAGTAGACCTGAAAGGAAAAATTTGTCCTCTTAACCAGGAGCACTGAGAGCTTATGAATTAGATACCAAATCTCCAGGAAATTATGGAGGCATTATTGTGGACAGCTCAGTCAAGAACTCCATGTAGAATATTTTATTGGTTAAAAAAAAAAAAAGCCTATGTATAGAATTTTATTCCTCAGGGAAGGAATAAAAGTAAAATATAACCATACACCAAATAAAAAATAGCTTTCAATTATACTATTCTCTCAACATCTACCTATTTAAATCTTACATTCACGTCTTCGGAAGCAGAGGGCACAAGTCTGAAAGTAAACGTAGACTGAGGTTCTAAGAGGCAACATAGCTGTAAGACACTGGTTCTAAAAAGTTACAGAATTGGCTATAAGTTGTTACAGAAGGGCTTTTAACTCGTAAAGCTTTTTATCAAAACTTTTCCTACATACAATGTACAATACATGCAACGTGCTATTATGAAGAAAACCAAATTGGAAATACATATCTTGGCTTTCTTTAACAATGTTATAAATTCATTCTGCAGTACTGTCTTCTGCAAGATAACTTTTAAGAGAAAAACAAAGTGTATTTTAAACAAAAACATCTAGCAACAGAAAAAAATGAATTAAGAAGACAAACTCGAACTGTGGCTATGCAAAAACTTTCATCAGTTAAACTGTATGGTTTTGAACTAAGCTGAATTGAAGAATGTTGTCTTCAATTTTATTAACAACAAGTTTCCTTGAAGTACCTTAGAATGTAACTGACTTAGAAAGCATACATAATCTGTGTGCTTACACCACTGTATATACATATGAAAGCCTCTGTATGTTGCAGGAATTATGCAGTGAAATACGCAAATCTGTATTTTTTATAAATTTCTGTGACCAAAAAAAAAAAGTTATTTAATGCACGGTAGGTGCTGGCACCTGATGATTCGGGATTTCATCTACCGGGATTAAATGATCCTTGAGGGTCCCTTCTATCTCAGGCTACTCTATGACTTGGTGAATGGCAAGCTGGACATGGGCCAGCAATGTGTTATCACAGCCCAAAAAGCCAACTGTATCCTGGGCTGCATCAAAAGAAGAGTAGCCAGCAAGGCAGGAAAGGTGATCCTGCCTCCCTACTCTGTGCTGGTGAGCCCTCATTTGTGGTAGTGTGTCCAGATTTGGAGTCCTCAGACATTCAAGGTTAGGCTGGTCCAAGTTCTGAGCACCCTGATCTAGTTGTAGAAGTCATTGTTCATTGAAAGATTGTTGGACTAACTAATACTTAAAGGTCACTTCCAATTCAATAAATTCTGTGATTCATGAAATTTCCTTTCAAAAATGCCTCCTCCCTCACTTCCATGTAATTTCTTTGTACCAAACTGTAGTGTTTTCTTTTTCATTAATCTTTAGTAACTTTGAGATACATGCTCATTCTGTTATATGCTGGCATCACTACAGTGCTGTGAGTAGTTATCAACAATAATAATATGACAGTTGGTAATATATGGACACACTGCCAAACAGATTTTTTAATAGTAAGCAAAAACTACGCGTTTTAATGTGACTAACAATCAAAATTCAGACAAACTTTATCTGACTAGACTGTGCAATGTACTCACCTGCATTTAATGCAGATGGCCCTTGCCTTCTGTACTATCAAAGGAGATGTAGTCTTTGGAGCCTGGCTGTAAGTCGTCTTATCCTAATTTCCTTGAATCATCACAAGCACAGTGAAGGACATGAATCATAGCATAGAAGAGTCGTTTCTCTTCCATTGATTCCCTTGTGAGAGAGAGAATGACTAGTTCTGTTGAGCTTCCTACCTTTTAGAAGGATTATATACCATTATTGTATGGATTAATCTAAAGGAAGCCTTATTCATTTCTCTTAATCAGTGGTAGCTATTTGAAATTTTTTTTTACATATACATTAGAGTTGTTTTTTTCATGGTATTATTACTGAGAAAACAGAACTGTGGTATCTGAAATCCTGTGGGAGTTGGACCTCAGTTGAAAAAATTCCAAATAAAAGCAAGAAAAAATGCTAAGCTTCAAATGCTGGCCTTTAAAACAAGTTAAAAAAAAAATCTTAATAGAAATAAAACCCAAGAATGTGTAATGCTTTTATTGCCTGATGAAAAGCTAACCAAGTCAGCGGAGAAAAACCTGAGACAGAGGAATATTGCCCAAATTTAGACTCCCACAGTCTTCATCTGCTCTGGACTTTCTTGGTTTCCTTTGCATTTGACAAAGATAAACTAGGTGTTTTTTACTTTATTACCTTTTTAAATTATTTTAGATTTTTCTTGTAGAACAAGATGAATAATGCTGCTGCTTTTGTTCCTTGGTTATAAAGAAAACTTGCTCAGATGAATTCACCCCTGCAAAATTCAAAGACTGAGTGCATCTCTTGCTTTACTGTACTGTCCTGCGCTTGCTTCTAACTTACTCTGAGGAAGAAAACAGGAACTCTGCATTCCTGGACATTAAGAAAATTTACAGGAAAGTAAAATTACTTATCCTAAGATCAACTTTATACAGCTCTGCAAAAATTTGTTCCATTAAAAAAAGATAGCAGTTGAATTTCATCAAGCAGATAAATTTCAAAGTTGTTACTCTATGTAATGGAATCCCTTGTGATTCCAAGAAGAGAAAGGAAAATATACATTGAGTTCAAGCTGTTCTTGATGTGAAGTAATGAAGAACATATAAGCAGAATTGAGGTTCTCCTGTGGGAACACTGTCTGGCCGCAATGTCCCAATAATGAATTCTGGTCCAGAATCATTCTTATGATCTTATTGGTGCATGCCATCTAAAGAGTACAGTGGCCATGGGTCTTTAGAGTTGTAAATCTGTTGATTCTGTGTTCTTTATTTATGCGAATGCAGTGTGTTCTGTGTCTAGGGTAGGAATGAGGGGGAAATGTAGGACCAGAGCAACTCATTCTGAAATGAAGATGGGCAAAGATAGGGAAAAAATGAGCAAAGGCAATGCAGACTAAACATAGTTACACATGTTATACACTTGGCACCAAGCAATTTACGTATTTCCTAAACAAATACTTCCAAGTCAAGACAAAAATTAAGGAGAAGATACAGTCTTTCTGTAGATCTGGTGTACTTGGACCTCTTAAAGGAATAGGAACATCATGAAAATACAATATATAGATGAGAATTAAGTGATGACACAAGTAGCATCTGTTTTATAAGCAATGGACTTGTTGAACTGCAAGTAATTGCATCAGAAGTGAACAAAAAAAGTAAGAGATTTCATCTTATCCATTCAGAATAGAAGTCAAATGTGAAAACTTTCACATTACAGAGCAGGTTTTCTTACCTGATTGGATCTGACTGAGTTCAGAATGTCAGAGCTGGTGCAAGAACAAATTTCTTGGGACTTACAATCTTTTCCATGCCAGCACAGTTAACCACATGGAATTCTTCAAGTCATTTACATAAACTTACTTATCACATATTATAAAAACTGGAAAGGTGAAATTCAGCTTGCAAATCAAAATTCCTAAAGGCAAGATATATGTTTGAGATGTATATGACTAATCACTAGTGTGTGGAAATGGCATTGATGTGATTGCATAAACACAGATCTCTAGCATCATTTGGCATCACTGCCATTACAGTAAAGAGATCCTATGTCATATCTGCCATGCAGTTGTCTTAGATACCATGGGGCTTCTCAAACAGGACTAGTTCACTGCATTTAGGGTAATAGGTAACGTTTGTTAATTATGTCAGTGGAATTGTGTTGACCAGAAACTGATGTCTACTTTGGGGTGAACTGAATGTCTCCTTTGACTGCAGTTCTTTTTTTCTGCAATCAGTATCTCTGGATGCGGAAGAAGAGCTAATATGTTGTCATGACAGTCAGAAAAGCTGGGTGAGCATGATGATAAAGTCAAATACTAAACATGGGATTGTGGCGGATGAGACGATATTTTCATCCTGTCTCACTTGGTAAATTATCATTCATGATTGCCAACAAAGCTGTTCTTATCTCATGCACTGATCTGAAACCAGCTGGTGCTAAATTTGGCATGCTCACTGCAGTGTAATGAGTTTGTAGCTGCACTTTAGATAGTCTGGCCAGCATAAAAGTGATTTAATAGCAGGTTTCTTACTGCTTAGATATTTTTGTAGCTAGAATGTTATTATTCTCTGTTTGGTTTTCCCTTTTGTATTAGAAAGGAGATGATTTTAATTAACTGAGGTACTCTGTACTGATCAGTAAAATGCTCACTTTTGACTGACTATGATTTAAGACATTTTAGACGTTAAACATGAAGGTACTAATATAGCCTGCCTGAATTTACTTCGATTTGTGTGATAGTAAGTCATGTAGCAATGCTTGCATTCGTGTGTGTTACACAGCTTGGATTAGTCACTCAGAAGAACAAAGACACATACTCATAGAATTTGAAATCCACTCCTGCAGAAGATGTGGAAAACCTTTGGGTGAAGTAATAGTAAAGGACATTATGACTCATTTTTGTGAAACTAAATTCAGTGTCAGGTAAAAGCCAAATACCAGGTTAATGAGTTCTCAAAAGTGTCAAAGATTGAAGAATAGCTACTGAAAGGAAATGTGCAAGCTGGAATTACTTATTGTAGCTACTGGATTCTGTTGTCATGTAAATGTGGGTAAGTAGTCACTAGCAACAGAACTATATAAACAAAATTGCTAGCATCTTTAGTGTAAGCAAATATATTTCAGTAATTCAAATATTTTTATGGATTCTTACTTCAAAATAGCAATATTTCTATTACTGTCAGCTTCCTGGTACTTCCCATGTATCATATGTGTGCAGAGTTGTTTACAGGATTCTCAGACAAAGTATTTCAAAGCCTAATAAAAATGTCAACATGAGAATTTTTGAATGCAGAAAGGAGGTGATTCACCTAAGCAGAGGGAACTGTCTGCAGTATAGAGACCGTGGTACTTAAAGATGCATGCAGTTCAATCAATGTAGTCATCTGTTTAGCAGCAAATGCGTGAGCTTACATGTGCCAGACTTCCACACATCTTGGAGTTATTTCTGCTGCTTGGCAGAAGACAATTGTATTTGGGGACTGTATAACCAACTCATAAAACACTTCTGCCACTGTGCAGCAGAAAGAGACCATACAGCTTTTTAAGCTTTTTCTAGCACGGTGAGAAACCCAAGTGAGAGGGCAGAAGGCATTTCTACCAGAGACTGTGAAGGACACACTTTGCAGAAGGCCTGGTTTATGTGATTACCCTTTGAAGAGTACTGGTAAATACAAGTTCCAAAGGGACAATGGTTGCTTTAACATTGCAGGATTTATTAAGTTACTTTGTGTTTCCCAAGACAAGAAGATGAGAGCATTGTAAATTATTCCGTGTTGTTCCCCTACTCTTACCAGGTTTTATGTGTATGGCTTTATCATACTAGGAGAGACCTCACTGCTGCTCTTCTGCAATGCGATGACTTCTGTTTAGTTGAGCATCAGTGTTACTATTTAAAGGGCATCTCTGCTGATCATTTTTTTTTCTGAGAAACTGAACGTGAAAACTTCCTCTCAGTATTTAAACAACACAGATTTGCTGTCATTGCAACTTCTTTTGCAAGTGACATTTATCTCCTTCAAATTTACAATATTTACTTGATGGATGTTAAGAAGTTTTGATTTAGAGACCCTCCAGATTTCTGTTTGTATGTTCTGCAGAAAAGCATTTTAATGGGGCCTGCAAATGCCAACAAGATGATAACAAATACAGCAACATACTGTGGAACTGCTGTGCATTGTTTCCAGGCTTTGCAGTGTGTTTTTGCACCACTTGATGAGCAGGCACTAGGTCAGGGAATAAAATTATCCACCCCCTAGAATGTTGATGATTGATCATGAGGCTGCCAAATCATTAAGTCATTTATTGGAGCATCCTTCTTCCATGATTTTGCAGGGCAGGGCAGGTTGAATAAAAGAGTGCCCAGTGTATGTGCAGCATTTTAATTGAGTTACATTTCCCTTTTCTAACAGTTTTCTTAAAGGTATTGCTTTGTTACTGCTTTTACAGATGCAGCTATAAGATCTGAGTGTTATAAATATGTGTAGTACATATGGAAATTCTGTCTGTTTTATTTAATGTATTCTATATTGCTGTTAAAAAGTTTTATTTCACATAGCAAAAAATTCTGTAATTTTAGTATTTTATCTAGCTTCTTGGAAAATAATGTAATCACTTCGCTGTAGGCACAAATGAACAAGCAGTTTAATTCTGAGAGTAGTTAGCATTATCATCGTCATTCAGAATGGGTTTTAATGTAATACATTGCTGGCAAATTTACATATAACTGTAGTTAATGATCAGACTGTACACTTCAGTCTGCCTTTCCTCTGCTGATATAATTCCTTTCCAAGTTTCAGCAACTAACTTTACAAAATAAGGAATAGGAAAGAGTTGTTTGGGTGACAAGTATTTGAACATACAGATTAGGAAATGAATGGAATTTAAATATGTCCTTAAGATGAATGGGACTTAAACGTCCTTAAAATTTAGATCATGTATAAATGCATGACTAAGTACACTGGAGCAGAAGGACTGAGAGATTGTCTCTTTCAGTGATAACCCATTCTTTCAAACTGCATCTCATTCTTCCATTTCAGTTGTGTATGAACATTTTTTAACCAGACACTTTTTTTTACCTCATTGACATGGGATAATCAGCTAAAATTGCAACTTGTGCGTCTGAATTTCTTAGGCTGAATTTTCTACTGATGTCTATTGGTTTGATACACTGCATTGCAAAAATGTGTTGGAATAAAGGTATAAGACATTATCATCATGTTCTATAGAGCAAAGCATGAAAATAATGCTATTTATTTAGTCTTGAGAGCTATTTAATAGAAAATTATATCACTTCAAATATCAGTAAGTGGTTTCAGCATATGTATATTTTTGTGCAGATCAACTTCTATGTAAGAGTGAAGGCAGTTTATACCCTTGGTCACAGCGTATCTCTGATTGCTCTCACAACAGGAAGTATAATTCTTTGCCTTTTCAGGTATGTATGTTTCACTAGTAAATATGCACAATAATAAAACAGTTTTAATCATTGTCCTATTACCAATTGCCCAGATTTAAAAATATATATATAT
>PPHD01001295.1:0-44774 GCA_002909625.1 Bambusicola thoracicus
AAGAAAGAAAGAAAGAAAGAAAGAAAGAAAGAAAGAAAGAAAGAAAGAAAGAAAGAAAGAAAGAAAGAAAGAAAGAAAAGTAAATAAGTAGGAGGGTGATCTGTTCAGTTTTATTCTACCTTGAATAAATAAAATGTTATTCTACTGGAAGATTTTTTGAAGGATGGAAGGCCATTTCCGTCACTCACAGCATAGATACCGATGTCGGGCTTCATGAAGGTGGTGGCATGTCTGTCCTACTCCCTCACTGCCCATTCGTCATTCATACTACATACTTTTTGGTGCCTACATGGTGAGGAAGACTGAGGAATCAGATAAACATATTTGCACTCCTACATCAACGTGTCCTTGACAAATGTGTCTATCTACAAACATCTAAACTGGAGGGCTTGTTCCATAGAAATACTGGGATCTAGAAAGGGTCCGTCATACTTGTTATACAGCTGCCTGTTTTACTGTGCTTTCTGTAGAGTTTCTTTCACTAACATTCTTTAAGATAAGAAAATATGGTTTTCTTTTTTTCCACTTTAAGCCTGACTGTACTTTGTTTGCAGATGGTTATAAGAAGAAGCACTTATCTCAAGCTACAGACTTTAGCATTTTATTTTGAATCTGAGGTAATGATGGGTCCTCTGCAACTCTCTTACTGCTACTTTTGGAGTTTATATTTTATATGAGACAAGATTACATCAAATAACTAAAATATTCTTTTTCCCCAGTGATTGTTTGTAATTATTGTTTGACTATAAAACTGAATGAGGAATTAGATGGGCAGAATGACAGAGTTCGACATAAACATTCAAAATGAAAAATAAACTCATTTGGGAGTGGAGAGGGGAGGAGAAAAACAACAACACATGCAGTCCATTTTATAATTCAGGTCACTCTTGAGCGTTTCAGCTATTGCTTCAGTCTGACAGAACTAAAGTCAAGAAAAAGCAGATCATCAGAATTCCCCTACTTCAGAGTTCATATGAAGATAAGGTGATTTATTTTGTTGAACTTTCTATACTGAGATTTATGTTCTAATTTGTTATTGTATAATTATGTTAATAGTTCCATAGGCCTAATATGAAAAGCCTTTCATTTTCAGGTGTCTCTTCCAAGCTGTCATTTCACAATATGCTTTCCTTAACCACTCATTCCTACCTCCCCATATTGTACCACCTCCACAGTTGTGTCAACACAACTGCTAGTGGAACTGCAATCTAAACTGGATCACTGAACTGATTTGGATTAAAAATAACATTTGCTTTGGAGGGGCCAGGGCGTGGGAATGAGCAATGAGGGGCAGAAAAGGGCTGACTGAAACACAGGGAGGAGAAAGCACAGGAGATCATTAAACTAGTCTTACAACTGAAGTGGAGCTATTGTAAGATTGAATTTGCTCACCTTTCAGCTAGTACAGTCATGCTTTTCACAGACTATTAATCAAATTAGGCACTTCAAACTCTCATTCTCTTATATTTAGTGTAAACAAGTGGACAGATTCCATGAAGAGCTTACAACCTGTCACTCAAACTACATCCGATCCATGTAGTACTCATTATACCGGGTGAGTCAGTAGCAAATAACACTACTGTAAATGTCTAACCCAGACCTCACAGAGATAAGTAAAGTTATATTTTGCTAAACAACCAAGAGTTCTGCTTTTTAACTGTCCCCACAGCAGATTTGTTGCTTCACCCCCAGTCACTGCACTGGAGTGTCACATCTTGCTCTCTTCAGGCAATTCTTATATAAAAAGGACTAATTTGAAACTGGATACAGTTCAGCAGTTACATGTAGACTTCAAGCCAAATACTCATTCGTAACCCACTGTTGTTAAACCACAGAGAGAGACCTCACTGCCCTTCCTTGGCTTTCAGCAGACTTTAGGTCAGAATCCAGAAACTGCAGTGCTAAAACAAATTGTTCGTACTTGAATTTAACACAGAGTTGCAAGCAACACAAATACACTTGTACCCCCTTCTGTATATTTTGCTTAAAATAGATCTGGAACTAAAGGAATTCAGAGACTGAATTAGAAACTGACTCAGTAAAAGTTGATTCGGCCTTGTAGAAAGTCACCACGATTACCCAGTGATCTGGAATTATCATTTAATGACAGCAGTATGTCAAGTAAACAATTTCACAACCAAACACCGGAGTGACCCGCATGTAATTCCCTTATTTATAGCACAAGTATCAACAGCGCATAAAATTGTAATTAAATACACTAGCTCATTTGCCATAGATTAATCAATTTGCTTGTAAAATCATTGTTAATATGTCATCAGCTTAGATAATGCTTTGTCATATCTTAAAATATTATTTCATACATTTATGTCAGCTTTCTCCTAATGAGCAATTATTTCCCAGATGTCCTATCTATCCACATAAATAAAAAGCCTAGGTAATTTGCTAACATGTAGCATTGAGAACATAGTTAGACATTTGTTATAGAAACACCCTCGGGATTATGCCTAGAAGCAAAGAGAATCAGGTTAATAGAAAAAGATATGATCTTACATCCTCTTGGGAAGAAAATCAGCATCAACAAATTAGTGCTTCCTAATTTTCTCATAATTATTCTTTTACAGGCTCAGCCACACAAATATTTGTGATTCTTAATCTATCTTGATCTGTGCTAGGATACAATGCTTGGATACAATCAAGTGCAGTATCTAAGTTAACATACCCAGATCATGTTTGGCTGAGAAAAAGTCACATGTGTGAAAATTGTTGGTAGGGCAGTGGATAGCGATGTGGACAGAGACATTCAAGTGTTCTTATTTAATTCTGCTTAAGCAAAGGTTATTTTTTGACAAGGTTACGACTGTCACTGTCATAGACCAATTAGTGCCCTCTGTGTTATTTTTAGCCAAATGCTATGCAATTCATCGTGCGCTGTGGCTCCCATATGGAATATTTGACAGTGAATGACCCCTCAGAAATAATATATCAGGCCTGAATTTACCATGGAAGAATGGGATGCCACGATGCTTAAGATTTTGTCTCCTGTATCACAGACAGAAAATTGTCTGTTTGGCTCCTCCTCATCATTGTCCTTCTGACAAGAAAAGCTTTTCACTTTTCTCATATTATTCCAATTTCAACCATGGGCACCAAACATAAAAACAACAGAAATAGGACCTATAATACAAAACTCAGGCTATTATACTTTTTTTTATTATTATTTTTAAGACAATTGTAAAATTCTAAATAGATGCAATCTCCATCATTTTGGAGAAATGAATCTATCCCCTCTGCAGCACAGAAGAGTTGCAAAAGGGAATGACAATGTTTGCCTACCCGCAGATGCCTCCGTGTTTTTGTAATAACTGAACTACGCAATTGCAATGGAAAAGAAGCTGCAGTGTCCGATAGCTCTATCACTGTACTGAATGAAGAGACACAGAATTCAAGAATTCAGATTTAGCTGACTGTTAGAAAAACAGAGCATGCTGATTTTTCAAATTCTGGATCAGGAGGATCTGCAGTGTGTAGAGCGACAGGTGATTTCTGGTCCACGGTTTCATACTACAAAGAGTCTACGCAAGATTTACAATGCCGTGTTCATCTTCAAGGTGTGATGCCACAAATAACTTCTCAGCAGATCTGAGGGTTTGCCCTCAGCCACAGTGCAAGACAGCAGGAGGAGAAAAGGAGAATATCCAAAGCTCACACCGTGATCTTTATGAAACAGCATTCAAACACATTAAGCAAATCAAAGGACCAGAAATAACAAGTTCTTGCAAAAAACAAGAACTTTTTAATAGCAGTTCAGAATAAACTGCCAAAGACTGACACATCAAAATTTGTTAGTCACTTGAAAAATAGAGTATATATAGCTCTAGGAGTTGTTTATGCAGCTCCTAGAGATAAGGTAGGAGGATAAGATTATTTTTGATGGATTTTGGTCTATCTCAGACAAGAAATTTTGTTTTAATTAGCTTTACTGATGTGCAGAGATCAGTTACCTCAATAAGAAAATGTTGTGTTTCATAAATAAAACAGGAGAAAAATTAATTAAATCCTGCAAAACACTACTATCAATCCTGACCAGATCATTTTAAAAATCATTGCAGACAGCTACTGAAGTTACTGTGAAATAAAGAAATTGTTTTGTAGACGTAGCTGGCAGAAATTATATTCCCTTACACATGGAAAAGCAGAATGAGAACTATTTCTAAAATACCTAGAAGCTGTGGATCTAAGCCAGTTTTCCAGCAACTTCAAAACTAATGATTTACAAAACCATAGGATATTTATAAATGTATCACTAGAAAAAAAATCAGCAACACTCTCTAAATACATATATTTTACTTTGAAATTTAGCTGCCAAATAATACTACTAATTGAGATTCAGATTAATTGTTACATTTTAAAACTCCAGCATACTGAACGGGGATCACCATAGCTCCAGTTATCAGTGAAAATCTCTACACTGTTCTATTAATTTTTCGGAATAGTATTCTCACTTTTCCCAGTGCTGACTGATAATGCTGATTAGGCAGTTATATAACAGTTTTCAGTAAATTTAGAATAGCAAAAAATGGGTCATTTTATTTACTAAAACTTAGGACCATTTTACGAAATGCTCTGCTGTTTGGTCTCAACATCTCCATTAAGCATTAAACATTGTCTGTTACTCAAAAATTAGGCCTTGTTCTTCTAAAGTTATGATGTTATATTTTGTAAACAGATTACTACTACTTATTACTGAAATTTATTAAAAGCGCATAGGTCACTCCAAAAGTAATGCCTCCAATTAATTTCTGTGGAAAATGCAATGGATACTAAGAGTACAATAACATTGTTTGATAGAGAAAGTTTTCAGCTACAAAACTCTTTTTCAGCATAGTCACCACCATTAGCAATGTGATTTTGCTAGCAATGAACAAGAGCCTGAATGCTGTGCTTATAACAGTCTGCATGGCCATCTGGAACATGGCTTATCTTTCACATCACTATCACCACTGCTGAAATGAACCACCTACCACCTCTCTGAGCTCACATCCACCGTTTGGTCTCCATAAATGTTCAGAAAGTGTCGATGAATGCCAATGAGTGCCATTTTTTCTGCATGGAGGAATTCAGTGACACACATTTGCTTCATGTGCACTTCCGTGTTAGATGCCACTGTGTCAGATTGCCCCACTGCTGTCACCTGTTGCATGCCAACCACGTCTAATGGAACTCTGGCTGGAAGGTTAAACTTCTACTGCCATACCACCTACATCCACCTCTGATGTGGGCCAACGTAATAAAATAGGAGGCATTACTTTCAGAGCAGCCCTCATATATATTACCAGGTACTAACAAGGATCCTGCAGAACAAAGAAAATGGGATGCTCAAGGACAAGATTCTTGACTGGTGTGAAAAAGAGTAGATCACAGATTAAAAAAAAGAGTGTAATAACCTGCACCTGCAGACAGAATGAAGTCTGCAAGTAGACAGGTGTGGACAACAACAGTTTAATGAATTTATTTGCCCCCTGGCGGTCTACATACAGACTCCTGTTCATCCCATCCCTTTTCACTCAAAACAGCCTGCACATTTTGAACCAACCCAATGTGAGTAGGAGTGGGGAAAAACAAGGTCATAAATTACCTCAAATCAGCGACCTGGAACTTTGGGAAAGGAATTTTAGTTCCCATGTTTTGTTTCACTTGAGGAGTTAACTATTGAGAATATTTTTCCAGTCTTCAAGTAGGAACTTGGCAGCTTCTTTCTGAAAGGCAGCACTTTGGCTAGGATCCCCTGACAGCAAGAATGTCCTTACTGCGGAGCACGTAGAAGCCCTCGGAAACCAAACAACCATGCTTTCTTCCCATGGACGATGAACTGTCTTCTGACAAAGCTATTATCATGGATGAACACTGTGGCAAGCACTACTGCAAACACTTTTTCCATACTTTTACAAATATATCTGAAAGGGGACGGTGCCAATGTATGTCACCAACAAGAAATCCCTCCTTCCTGCATCCGGTAGGATAATGGTGGATGGTAAAAACAAGACCAGCTTCATGTCTGAAATAGCAAGTGATAGAGAGAAATGGGAAGGATAGGATGAATTGTCAATAAACTAATGTATTTGAAAACACAGATGTTTCCAGCAGTCATACTGGAGAGGAGCACCTCAGAAGGTACTTGGGAGTAGTTTGTCAGTAACTTCAGCTGAGTGCAATAGCTTAACCGACCTTAAATATGAGGTCAAGTGCTCCCATTTTGTTCTCTCAAGCTTATGTCTGGGGAAATAAAGAAATCACCAAGGAAAAGAAACTGAGAACAGTTGCCCCAAACTTATAGGACCAGAAATGCCAGCTGTTAAATCTTTAATTTTATTTGCAGACTGCCCCTTGTCCTCTCACTATTAAGGTTCATGGTGACCAGTTGAAATGTTTCCAAGGACCAGATGTGAACAATTTACCTCAACCATTCATTACTTAGACTAGTATCAGCAAAATTTTCATCTACTGTTGGTTGTTTTCTAAATATGCTTTGTTTTAAAGAGATCTTATTGGTCTACTTCTAATTGTCCTGGAATAAATCTGCAGTGAAGGCTTAAGGCGAAAGTCAAGTATAATGGTTTACATGATCAGGTCTATCTCTACAAGGAAGCCTACAATGCCTTTCTAACATCATTCCTCCCAGCTGCTAACAAGTTTGTGGGTGACACATTAGGAATTTTATTTGCCATTTTCAGACCTGTGCAACTATTTTAACATTGTTACTTACATGCTTAATAATTTAAAATAGCGCTTCACTCATTTATTCTTTAAAACATATTTTAAGTAACTGTCGTATGAGTCCATCAGGGAAAGCTTTATCTTTCTTTTTTCTTCATTGTTAAAGAAATGACAAAGATGATTAAGAGAGAGAGAATTCTGGTGAGTAGTTACACTTTGCAATAACAATATTTCACTTCACGTTTGGTAGAAAAAAAACACACTGTGTGTCCTTAGTGGCTCTTAGAAGGGAAAAATGCATGGATTCTAGAGGTGACAAAACAACTTAAGTGACTGAAACTCAGTTGAAAGGTACCAGCATCACACCACACAGAAGAGCTGGCAGGGGACACTTTACATTCTGCATCTAGTCACCTGCCAGTGTCTTCAAGGTTACCCTTTGTCACATGAGAAGCATCAGTTTCCCTGGAGCGTGGGGTTACAGTTACAGCAAGCTTAAATCTGGAATGGTTGTCCTTCCCCGCTCATAACAGCGTTTAAAGCATTTGTAGCTATCTCGTAAGCTCTTTCTGGCTGAAGAACTTTTGCTATTTTACAGTCCAGGGAACAGTGTGTGCTGTGCTCTGGAATATCTTCTATCTGTTCTTCACATACAGCTGAGACATGAATCATTTGATAGTAAGTCAATTACTTAGTACATTACAGTTTGTCCCTTGCCTATAGATCTTTTCTTACCTGTGTTAAAATTGCAAAATCTTCTTGTATAATACTTATATTAAATGCAATACATGCAAATATATTGAGTCTTAGCTGCCTCGGTTTGCATTAAACTGTGGCAGAGTAACAATAAAGAAAAGAAATTTATTCTTCTAGAAATTGACACACCTGCCCCCCAGAAATCTCCAGGCATTTAACAGACGTCTGAACATAACTTGATCTTGAAAGACTTGGCATATGATAAGAGAGTCTGAACTCTGAAACAAAATCACTGTACAAAATCATAAATTACTGAGTATTGCCATTTAAATCACGCAACCTGTTTCTAAAGAGCCAGCAAACAGGGCTATTTATCTTTTTAAATCAAAGATCTTACCAATCCTTAATCATCATAATATATTCTACAACCTGATCTTGGTTAATCTCTGAAGAGCAATAAATCCTATAATTTGAATAATAATAATAATGACAATAATTATAATAATCTTATTTTCCTGTCATGAATAGAAATAAGTCAATGGACTGCTCTTCAATGGTACTTAGCACCTAGCAGGCCAATGACTTTAGAAGCATGACTTCTCAGCAATAATTGTAGCAGATCTGGTCACGCTAAGCACTTTACTATACACTAATAGCTAAGTGTGCGTATGTTGTTTTTGTATGATATTATTTCTTTGTAAGGCTTATACTACAATGCCATCATAGATACACCCTGACAAAGTACTGGCCTGTATCACATGTATAGACACATTTGTAAGGCTGATGATGTTATGAGTAAGGAATACAAAAAAATCAGTCTGTGCATCAAGTCTGTAACAATGTGCTGGATGAGGTTGGGTTTGTTATGCATTTGACTTCCTTTTATGCTTAGAAATGTGATATACAACCAAGAACATCACTGATGCTCAGAGCAATTTTGCTCCTGAGGGAACCAAGACTGAGGTAACACAGAGGAACACCACCCAGTGCACCTCACCTACAACCTCTTGAAGTCCTCCAGCAGTCACTTGCCATGCACTGCACACACTGCGTGTACCAATGACCTGCCATTGGCATGAACCTCATTGCTGATACACATGCAATCAGAAGCATGGTGCTAAAACTGTAATAGGTCTTAGAAAGTTGAAACTCCGTGCTTTCCCTCTGCACTGCACCAGCTGCTGATGTGGATGCAAATCAAATATTAAAAAGAACAAATAATAACAAATATATATTTATTCTAAAACATGACATTCACATTTCTGGCACACAAGACTGTAGCCTTGACATATTTAAGTAGAGTCTCTCCAAATTTATTCCAATGCAATTTTTATTCCATTACCTCATGTATATATGTACATAGAAAAAAGGGCAGATACTAGATGCGTGACATGAGCAAATCTTGTCAGTACCTGATCAGTGATCTGATATGTGATCAGTAACTTCTTAAGTAAGGGAAGTCCCACTCTAAATGAAACCATTAGAAGCTCAGATATGTGTCTGAATCACTGTAAGTAATCTGTGGCAACCAAATAGTAAAGCAGTATATATAGAATGTGTATGAATTTACATAACATTTATCACCAATCTCAAGTGTATTTTTTTTTTGGCTTGCTGTCATAGACAAGAATTTTACATTTTAGTTAAGGATCTAGAGCTCACATTCAAACATGGAGGTGCTTTGAAAGCCAGCTGGTGAAAAGAACAAATAGAAGTTGATTTACTTGGCTCCTTCAGATTCGCAAGAGAATGCAAAGACAAGTTTCTAGATGCATTTTGCAGCAGCATGTACTATTTCTGACATGCATCTGTTCACAAATGCCACTATTTACGCTTTTGTTGGTAAACTATTAAAAGGCCAGTGAGCTGTGATAGTTTCCAGTTCAGACAAAACAAATGTGTTTAAGTAGGAGATGCATCTGTGACTTTCATACACTGCTTTATCACTAGGGGTTAACAAGGAGAGATGTGGTTTCTAGTGCTGGGCCAGCATTCCTCACATACCAGCAGTAAATGAGAGTAGCTACTGAAGTTATGGACATCCCTTTTGATGTTTCAAAGCTTAAAATGGAGATATGGTTGGCAGCAAGAACCCAAGCAGTATAAAAGGCACAGCACACTGATATAGAAGCTTAAACTAATAAGGAGATTCATTCCTCTTATTAACAAACTGAGTCCCATCTACCCTTTCCACAGGAGTTCCTCATTTCTGCAATAAACAGTTATTAGCAGCAAAACTGAGCAGACACTAAGTTTGTGTATTATGTGCTTCTTCAGGTTTTAAAGGAGTGACGTTGTCTAGAAATAAGGAATGGGTGAGAGGTACAGGTATGGGTATATGTTGTAGCAGAAGGAAAATCATTTTGGCAGTAAGTTTTATGTATAATGCCACCATGAGGTGATGAAGATTGAACAAATTTGTCCAAAGTAATTAATGCAAACCAAATATGATATGGCTGCTGACATTGGACTGCTGACAACAGAACTCATCTTCAAGGAAGCACTGCATTTAGGGAGTCTACAGCTTTATTCCACAACACTGAGTTACTTGGCACTTTCAGTCCTTTTTCCTCTCCTTGTCTGCACAGACTTGAAATCAAATACTTTCCCTGCAGTGAGCTTTGTGTACATGTTTTGTGTATTGCTTTACTTTAAAGTTCTTGGCTGCTAATTAACTCACGTTGATAGTAGTATCACGAATTGAGAAGGCCTTCTATCTCAGCAAAAAAATAAAATAAAATAAAATAAAATAAAATAGGAATAAATATAAGCTGAAATAAATCTGATAAACTCTGAAGAAAATATATGAAATTACAAGTTATCTGGGGATATAAAAATGGATTCTCCTTAACTTCATGAAGTATGTATCTTTAATAAGTCAAAATAGCTAAGCACACTACATAAAGATGGCTATCCTCATCCTGTGTGTCAACAACAATGTTAGTGAGTAAAATAAAATTAAAAGGCCTCTGTAATTGTCATCATACAAGACAGTCGAGAAGAATAGGAGCAATGAATTTCTGAGACATGTAAAAACTCTGTCAAAGCACCATAACTTAGGTTTTAGAGAGAAAGGGAAAGGTACTTGGAGTACTGAGTTGAAGGGATTGTTTTAGCAAACAAAAGAAGTCATGATGCTTGCAATCATGAGAAATAGCTCCTTAAATCAAAGGTTTATTCTCTTCTTCCGTTTTCTGCAAGTGAAAACAGAGAGTCAAAAGTCTATCCACACTAATGGCTGATTTTACAAGCAAAAGAACACTAAACAAAACTTTACTTTTCATAAAACACTTCATGCCCTTAGGTCTTGAAAGAGGTGCCAAAGGACAGCATTGCTCTCTGCACTTTTCTCAAACGTTTGCCTCTTCCTGCAGTCTTTGACTCAGTCAAGGCTCCTGGTTGTGACAAAATGTCAACCACTCTCATTTAGTGGCCCACACAGCATCAAATCTGAGCACCTCAGCCTTTTGGGGTCAGGGTCTTTCTTGCTAACAGGACAACCGGTGTGCAAGGGGTAAAACATTTGCCTGGGAAAACAAGGATTTTCTTCCTGTCATATAAACAAAGTAGCAGAAGCCAGATATCACCTTAAACAAAAACAATAAAATGCAAAGCACTCAGAGGCAAAACAAGATCAATGCTGTATTTTGGGGGAAGAAAAAGGAAAAGAAAAGGAGCTAGAAAAGTACAGCAGAAGGCTTTCAAACCTTAACTTCTAGCAAATAATTGCCAGCAAATGTCTAACAATTTATACGAGGGAATAAAAATATTCATTGTGTGTGTGTGTGTGTTGGCTTTGAGCACTGTATTCACCCTCCAGCTAAGAAGCTGCTTACATCTGCCAGCCAGCAGCCAGCCAGCAGCAGGGAGCTGGCAGGGCCCTTATGGGCTTGCTGTGTGTGAGGCTGGCCAGGGAGCATGGCCAAGGCTCCTGCTCAGGCTCTCCCCAGCCACCAGCAGCAGCAAATCCCCTCAGCAAGCTAAAAATGGCCTCCCTACCTGCTGGCTGGACCTGACTGGAGGCCAGGCCCAGGTTAGCTGAGTTGGACGCCGCTCCCCGCACGTCCCTCTGAGTGTTTCCTCTGTCTGCTCGCACCTGTGTGGCGAGCCAGAGGCCCTTGGACAAAGAAAAACAGATTTCACACAAAACTTCACATTTCAGCCTCTGATTTTTGCTTAATGTGGAGAAAAACAGCTTTGGTCCTAGTGCAAAATCCCCCTTGCCTTCTCACAGACCCATAGCAGAAGTAGAGCGGTGAAGGAAAATGCCCCCAGCTGAGCCCAAGTTGGGAGTGATTGCCCCAGTCACTTTGGGCAGAAACAGGAACTCTCTATTTCTTCAGCTTCTTTGGAGCTGCTGGATACAAGCTTGGTTGTACTCATCGTGTGTGGGAAGACAACTGAGAGGAGTGCATAGTGTGGTACCAAAGTTGCTGTAAAACCAGCAAGAAATAAGGGAAAATAATCTCAAAAACCTCCAAAGTTTACAAGGGCCTGATAGCCAGAGCCCAATTCCAGCCACATAGCCCAGTTAGCACACTAGAACAAGTGTATGCACCAAACCTACCTTTTCCTTTCTCAGGGTATTTTGAGAAAGTTGTGTTTCTATTTGCCTGTAAGCCAGCATAAATGTTACCCATAGTCACAGAATGTGAATCATTAACATATTTATGAACTGAAGCAATTGCAAATATAGATATATCTTGAAACACAAAGCAACTAGAGTTCAGCTCTATAAGTGCAAATGCTTTTTGTCAACAGATGTACAGTGTATCATAACATTCACAGTGATGGACATGCCTCCTTCAGTCACTCAGTACATTGATCCTAAGCAGACATGATTATTCAGAAGGCTATGGCACATGCTGTTTTGTAATTCAGATTTGTGAACTTTATAACAACTCAGTGGGAACTATATTTGCATTTTGCAAGTAGAAGATGAATTGGTGGTGAGTTCATAATTAGCACTCTCATTTGTTTCATTCAAATTTGATTTTTGCTTTCCTATTCCTCAGTGTCCAGGATAATTTCTTTTAAGTTCAAACATTCTGCCACGTGATGTCTCTACTGTCTTATTCATTTTATTTAGGAAAGTCCTTTGGAAGTAGGAAATGAAGTCATTTTAAAACCAGTTAAGAAATGAGATGGAGAGGTGTGGGCTGATGAGATTTTCATAACCTTAAAATGATATGTGTTGCTTGAAATTTAAAAAATTAAATAAAATAAAATAAAATAAAAGGTGATGATTTAATGAGTTTTTATTTAATGCAGCCAATCACAGCATTCAAGAATCACAAGTCATTCAAGAATCATAAGCATAAATGAATAAAATTGGCTTAAACATCAGATTTTACATGCAATAGATTTGGAGTTAATTGTATTTATGTCTTTCTAAAGGTTTCTCTCTAAACTTTTGAAATCATCATTAACAGTGATGGCTGGAAAACTTCCATAAAGAAAACTGAGAATCTTCTATAGCTAAAGGAAACAGCGCTTAAGGAAAATCTGTAAACTGAAATATTACCTAAAGTTTTTGAATTGTGGACTAAGTTCACTGCTTGAAAATACTTTGTGATAAGGTACAATTTCAACCCTTCACTACTAGAAATGCCAATGTTGGCACATAAAGATCAAAAGGTAAATTTTTGAGGGTTTGGGATTTTCTCTGTAAAATAATTTTTAAGGGTAGCATGCTGCAGAAGAATGTTTTAGCTTAAACATTATGACTATTCAATATATATATATGTTTTTCTGCAACTAACCTTAGTAATTAATTTAGTCTGGAGCATTTCAGAGCCAAGCACACATTTTGTAAAGCGGTGAGTGAAAAATCTCATGGAAGTAGAGAAGTTCATCCTACTCCTATGGAGTTTCTCATGTCCAATAGCTACAAGGAGGAAACAGAGAAGGGCAACAGATCCGTTCCCTAAAGCATTGCTAGGAAGGGATGTCTGTGCTTGCAGCAAGTTCCTTCCAAGTTCCACAGGTTTCTGCAGCTCCACTTCAGAGAGGAATCTGTCTGGAGTGTTAGAGAAATAAGTTAAGAAACAAAAAACACAAACTCCTTTAGTTGTCTGAATCCCTCATTCAGTAAGTGGATGGGAGGTAATTTTGGAGTAGGTAGTGAATGACATTAGCAAGCAGATAGATGGGAGCAGATGAATGATGAGGCAGTGAATAAGTAAGGAAGGAATGAGTGGTAGGTGTGATTTGAAAGGGCATAGCCCAAAGCTGCTATCTTACAGCCTTAACAGGACTCCACAGCAAAAAAGAAAAAGGACTAGGAGAAATGCCTGAGTCACTTGCAAGATCAGCTGTTGTCAAACATTTCACTGCCTCTTTTTTTTTTTTTTTAATTATTATTATTATTATTTTACATTTGCAACTTTTACACAAGGATTGTAACAATAAGGCCTCTGAAATACACTGTCAGTCTTACTGAGTCTTGTTTATTTTCTTACCTGGGAACTCCCGATCTCTTTGACTAGAGCTTCTAGAAAGACACGTGAACACCTACAGCTCTGGTGGAGTAAATTTACAACAGAAAGGCTTAGGCATGTTGTCATTGGCCAACTCAGCTGAGATAGCTGAGCTTTAACCCACAACTATCCCATCCCTCTCCTGGCAGTTGTCATCAGAAGTGACTGAGCAGGACAGATATATGAATCACTTCTTTTTACAGTTTGCACTACAGTCACAAATAGAAATTGATAGTGATTTAATGTTAAGGTTAATAATATAATAATACATATACATGCTGGACATTAACAACAGTGAAGAACTGGATGTCAATCCCACTAAAACCTCTTCAATATTGTGGTTGATACTTTGGGAAGGTGGGCAGCTGAGACATGGGCCACTTCCCAGCTAAATCTTCTGAACTCAAATCAAAGTCCAGATTTAAACAGTCTATAGCTGAAATCAATAATACTCAGATCTTAATAATTTTCTAGCTGTTTTGTGACTCAGAGATTCTGTTGCGTATTACCAACAATCACAACAACCACTTATGAGAGATTTGGGGCCAGTTTTTAAAACATCCTCTGAAATGCAGTTTCTCAGAACTGAGGAATTTACATTCATTCTGCATCAAACTTTCCCATGTGTAATTTGATTGCCTGTTACAGCTAGCAACACCTGTGGCATCATATACTTGGGACTGCAAAGGACTGCATCAGACCAATATTGAAAGACATTGTGGCATACTGTAGCTGTACAATGCCTTCCAAAGTAGTGAGAACTTTGTTCATTGTCTTGGACCTGTATTTCTTCTATATTTTTGACCACCTGTTCTCTAAACAGACTCCTTTATAGCTGAAAGTTATGCAAAAATGTCCAAAATACATAATGACCCAGTAATCCCACTATCAGAAGTGATACTGGCTGCTTTCCTTCTAGGTCTAATTTGATAAAGTTCAATATTTCAAACCCTTAGGATACTTCAGAGAATTAGATTTCTGTATGAATCTAGGCAATCAGGCCTAATGAGTGTGAAAACAAAACAAGAAAACCATTTATTTAAAAGCAGTCTGGGATGAAACTACCTGCTTCTTAATGCCCATGAAAGCCTCTGTATTTTGATGTATCTACTCTTTTCTTTTTGTAAGGTTACCATAAGTGAAGGAGAACCTTGTGAATGATCACAGATGGCTACCCACTCTTTTTCTTGAAGAACTTAAGTAAGGGAGAAAACACAAAGTTTTCTTTCACTCCCATCATTTTGTAACAGGATATGGAACTGCATTATAGCAAATATCCAGAGAGGAGAGGAGAGAAAGAGCTCTTGTCAGGGTGAAAGGAGAAGAAAGGACAATACCTTAGCTACTCTTACAAAAATAGTTTAACTGTGTATTGAGCGAACACCAGACTAAGCAGCCATTTATGATATGCATGAGTATTTCATCCTGAAATATTAAATGGGAAAAGTGATTTTTAAATGGTGACAGTAAGTGTATGGAAAAGATTTGCTATTCAGAAAAAAGGGTAAAATAGTTGACACAAGAAGCTGCCTAAGGTCAAAATAGCATCTGACAAACAAGATAAAACAACAAACAAAACACAACAAAACACCCCAGTAAATAAAACTGGAAATGTTACATAGTTGAGGCTATCAGAGATCTTTACAGATGATAGGGCAGTAATTCTACACAGAACTTGAGTGAGGATGAAATCATGATTGCTCCAGGTCCGTTCTTGGTGAGTGGTCCTTAGCAGAGACTGCAGACCTCCCTGCAGAAAAGCGGAGAGCAAAAAAAAAGGAGTTATTTTCCTAACACTGGAGAACAGCGACATTAAAACCCCTAAATCTTTTTCTTTTGATGATTTTTGTGACCTTGTTACCTCACCAGTACTTACAGCAATGAGTAGTGTGTAAAACATGTTCTCTCTTTAGAAATAACACTGTTGCTCGAGTAAGGTGTTTTGGTAAGAAAGCCAGTCTTACACTCATATCGTGTTACGCCGCATTCAGGTCAAAGTGAAGGGAAACCCACAGCTCACAGGGAAAAAAAAAATCCATTCTGTTACTTGTTCTTCCTCTATAAGTAAGAAAATAGAGTACGAAACAACTCTTCTGGTGACGCACAGTTCAATATGGTCGAAGTGTTATTTGTTACATGAGTCATAACTGACGAGGTGCCAGCCTTACATTTGTTAGAGCAAACAGAGATCAGCTTTAAATTTCCGTGCTATTATGCAACCATGCTATTACTTAAAGGACTACTTGTACTCAAACAAGAAAGGCCATCTACCTTCCTGTTACAGTGCGGATGTAATTGTCTCTTCTACAGACAGCTTTGCAGACACACAGACATATATATTTACCTCCCTACATACATCACAGAATTTTAACCACTGCAGGGTAGCTCTCACTACCTGGTCCTCAAGGATTCTCTCTTGTTCTTAGAGAAGTTAAGAGATTTATGTTTACCGGAACTAGTGAGGAAAGAGATGACAACATAGCCCAGCTGCTCAGACAGTTCAATTCTCTACTCATCTCAGCAGTCAGCAGGACAACACACTAAAACATAAGAAAACATAAGCAAACTGCACTTGCTACTGTTCATTTTTTAAAAGCTAATGCCATTATAACGTGGTTCTCTCTTATGTTAACCAGACATTAGCATAGTCACTATTGTTTGGAAGACTGCTTGGGGAGCACAACTTCCATGTCACTGCTGAAAGTAGAAGCTGGCCTGCAGGTTTCGTGGTTACCTTGTAGTCTAGAAATGACCAATCCTAGGGTCTACCTTCAGGGTAGGCCAGGAAGTGGCTAGTCCTAGGTGTTACCAATACAGAAGGCAAGCTAAATTGCCATGGTTTCAGCGAGCAGTGCGGAGGTCTCCTGAAATCAGAGGCAGGCAGGCCATAGGGTAGCTGCTTGCCTTTAAATGCTGCAGTGGCTTCTATACTTCCTTTCAGAGGCTGTATCAAGAAGACAGTGCTATTCGTGCTTAGATTATCAGAGATAGCCATATGACTAATGGTTAAATCATTCAGGTATTTAGCACTTCCATGTAACTTCTGCACACTATTACTGGAGTAGCACCCTCACTGGTGTGGCGCAGGGATGATTGGAGCTGACACCTGGGGAGCATCTTTCAGCAAAGAGCTTAAAAAGCTTGAGAGACTGAATACTGAGAACAGGTGACACTGCTGTTGGCTTGGATGCAAACAGAGGAACAAGCTAAGAGGCCATGACAGCTGTGGGAGAAAGCAGAAGTGACACAATTTGATATCATCTCCAGGCTGCTCCTTCAGGTCTTCCCTGCAGACTCAGGGCTCTTCATCTGATGTGATGTGAGGAGAATTTTGGTAGTAAGTGATGTGGACAAAGAGCCTGAACTTATTGCCCTGAGGCATGTGCCTGATGGCAGTGATGTGATACTGCTTGTACGGCCCCCAGAAATCATAGGGTTTTCTCCATCAGTCCACTTCACAATAGATTTCCCCACGCACCCAGTGCAAAATCCTGTGATGTCTTCCTTTCTCAAGGACTAGGGGTGTGTGTCCCTCACCCTCTCCAGTACAAAAGCAGTGAAGGCATAAAGCAAGGTGAAAATTGGTGGAATCATGAGATCTCTTTCTCTGTCACGATCTCAAGGTCCTTTAGGTTTTTTAATCTAAATATGGGTAAGGAGGATATTTGCTTGAGCATTTATTCTGAGATGATGTTATAATGGTTCTTTTCTCTTCTGCTATGGGAGTGTAGCTTTCACCTGTTTTCTACTCTGGCAAACATGTTCTGTGACTACTAACTCCGGGAAAATTCTGCAACCGTACTGATATATCTGGATTTCTCTACAGCCTTTATATCAGCACAGGATGTCTCTCTCATGTCATTTTTCTCTGTCTGTCTAGGCAAGCCAGCAGGAATCATTTTTCCATCCCAGCTCCTTCCCTACACTTTTCCACTAGCCACTTGTTGTTCAAGCTAGAAGTCTTACTGAGAGTGTGTGAGAGTCAGAGGGGAGAACATGCTCTACCCTTTCCCAGCTCTCTAAGCCAAATTGTGTAGCTCCCAGATTATTTTACTTTTTTTCAGAGATTGTTGCTGTTGTTCTCCATGGAGGCTGCCACCTACTTGTCTTTCACCTTGCAGTGAATGTTGAAGGGGCTTTCACAGTTCTGGAAGGGGAAAAAAATAAAAACAACCCAGCATGTTATGCAGACAGAAGAACAACTTGGCTTATCACTGATGGCCCAATGAATTAAATATGGATTCCACTCCCTTTCCCAAATTTTGTTTTGTGTTTTAAATGAAATAGCCACCAGATGACATACAGAAATTGTGCTGAAAACAGGAATAAAGGATTAAAGGATTCCATGCTCTCATTTAATGCTATGCCCACTAAGACGCGATATCATAAATGTGTACCTTCATCTCATTTCTCATTAAGGCTGAAATATTTCTGTACAAGTGGCATAGCTTTAACTGTGCCACTAAGGGAGAGAAGCTGGTAGAGGATGACATGATCAAATAAGAAATGTTGGTCTGAGGGCACTGAAATGGGTTTTCAGTTTCCTAGGTCGATGCTTTGGCCACTAAATTATGAAAGAGGAGCACCACCTCATCAGTTTTTTGTGGGGTTTTTTTTTTAAGAAATTGAAACAATAGCATTACTTGAGGAGCCCAGTACTGTGGGTATGTTGTAAGTATGCTCTGATTACAGATTAGGTTCCCCAGGGTAATTATGTGCAGTGAAGCTAAGCAGCTAGATTTCAATCACACCTGTGAGAACCAAAGTGTTCACAGTCAGTGACTGCGAAATGCCTGGAGTTCCCATCAGGGTGCTTGCAAACCAAGACAGTACCAAAACGGGTATCTAAAAATTGCGGGTTTGGTCCTATAGGTTCCATTTTCGGTGTTCTGATTCTTAAATCCGACCTTATATCTAGCAACTTGTAATAATGCCTTCTTATAACTTCTCTCACAACATCAGAAGTTTCTACCATTCTCACTATTAGCCGGTTTTGTAGAAGTGTGATACTTAAATCACAGCAAATATGAAACAACACACTTCTTACTGTAAGAAATGGGTCAGAGAGCCATCAAATAAACAAAACCGCTGAAGTGTCCTTGGTATCTTGCCCTAGTATCTGCCCAGGAAATCCTTGGTTCCCAAAATACCATCACAGCCTTCTCTGTGCTACTGCCACTTACTCACAAGTCATCCTCATATCAGGAAGGGAATTTGAAAGTCTGGATCCTATTCCCTTAAGAAAAAGTTTTATCTGTTAGATAATTCCCATGCCTTCCTTACCTTGGATCATTTTCAGGCAGCTGTTACAAAGCCTCTCAAGGAGCCTTGTGGCCAGGAGGCTGGCTATCTTTTTCCTTTTAAAACCACCTTGCTTAAACACAGAGCAGGAATAAAGAGTATTCACACATGATTTAAAGGTCAGTAACTGCCAGCCCTGTGTTTGCACATCAGTGTTCTCTTGCCTGGACAAGCCAACATGATGCATATACAGAGCAGTGCCATGGTTACTCTCCTACTTCAGGCTACAGCTGGTGTTTGGCATCCATCACCTGGTAAGGAGCCAGTGATTTAGTTCCCCAGCTATCATCGTGCCTCCACAGGGGATCTCACAGACCAGCAGCACAGCCTTCCCTCTGCTCTCGTCCTCCTAGCACATGATGCACAGTGCCCTGAGATGCCCCTGTCACATTGCCACACGCATGCACAGCAGACACATGACTCCAGCGCCCTGGACCCCTGCCACCCATCATTTGACCCAGTTCATGGCATCCCATATGCAGTCATGGAAGTAACTGCACAGCTTGTACTTGCATTCCTCTGAAGACTGCTTAAGCTTACGGACAGAATGTATTTCACAAGATATGGCATGTACAATTTCTGCTGTTCAGGGTATGTGTACATATTAAAATAAAGCTGGCTGTGTTTGTATACGCTCATCTGGGGATAACTGCTTGCAGAAGCAAGATTTGGTCTTGAGGCAAAAATAGGAGAAGCACAGCCCTGCAGGCACTTTAAAAAGATATGAGTCTTAATAAAGTGGTGATAGTCCTATTTTTAATTTGGCTTCTGTGTCTGCTCAGTAACAATTTTTCATCTGGATTTATTAGCCCCGTCTTTTTTACTATGCTCTTTCTGCTAACACGTTAGGAATGGTAAAAGCCTTGGTCCTAAAATTTAGTGCTTTATAGATGCCTTCTTGAGAGAAATATCAAAAAGTGGTTTGGGTTAGCCAGATTTTTTTGGCTGTCTCATTTCTGCTTGGCTCAAGGCTTACTTATTAAACATTTTCATGTTCGTAACCTTGGCAATGGAAAAGCTATACATTCAGAAATCTGGCACAGGCACAAAGATGTGCATCAGCATTCACAAAACATTTCCTAAGGTTGTTATTGCTTGAATTTCAGCTCCTTAATTAGCAGGATGCCTACAAGAAGACAATTTCAGGGTTCTTCTTACATTTGATTATTTTATTTAAAAGGTTACTCCTAGGATTAAATATACTGTGGATCCTGGCCCGATATACCCATGGATTTCTAGACAAGTTGCCCTTTACCACTTTGAGTTTTCATCCCAGCTAATGAATATTCTGTTGCCCAGTGGTCTAACATGAAGTAAATCCAGAACAGTCAGGACATGTTTGCCTTACTCCATGTAGTATGTAGTCAGCAGCTATCAATACCTAACAGTCTTGGTGCAGGCACACTGACAGTCAGCAGGTCTGACGTGTCCCAAAGGCACTGTCCTCAGGGTGCTTGTTCTGCATGGCTAGGTGTGCAGGATTTCCTGGAGAGAAACGCAGAAGCCTTCCCCAGTCTTCCTTTCCTTGAAAGGCTTTGTCTAGACAAGGGAAGATTTTTGGCATAATTATTCTCTTGCATTTTAATTTTCCATGCAAATAATTAGAACTGTGGTGTTACAGAATGATTTTGAGCAGACTGTGGTGCTTGTAGAGACCTGAAACAAACTCTTAGAGGCCATTGGGAAAAGAGAAGAATCTAACATGCTGACAAGTCAGCATCTAATAAAAAGGACAAACTAGTATAGTTCTAGACATGGTGCTAATTAATATAGATAATGAAAGCTGATGAAGGAGCATGGTCTTTCATAACACTGTGCCTTTGGACTGAATTACTCTGTCTTGGTACTCAAGCACACCAACTTTTGCTCTTAAAATTATCACTGCTTTTAATAGCAGAAAGTTTCCTACATTTAGATAATGCAATGGAAGATTTATAGGAAATAAAAAGAAAAGGGATGCTTAGTGTCAGCCTGCCATTCATTTTTCTTTGTTCACCACACACAGCACAACTTTTTGCAGTGCCAAGTGAGGGCCTCAGTGTGGAATGATGCATTAATACAGATTAAAAAGATACACTTTTTCTGGGTATTTTTCTTGGTTATCAGTTTCTCAGCCTAGCTCATTCTGCAGCTGTACAATGGGAGAGCATAAGGATGGGGATTCACAGTGTGAACTATTTCTGCCACAAAAATAAGAGTTCATCTAAATGGGGCCTCCGTTGCTTTATCATTCAAGTAAGTAAACTAGTTCACTACGTTGGATTGCTGTACTTAAACTATTCCAAATTCCTTATCTCCACAGGAAGTTTGCAAACCTAGATATTCACTCTTTATATTTTTACTTGGTACAAAAACTTCTGATATGATCATCTAGCTTTGTAGCTGTGCTTGAAATGACTGCACATGTTTTAAACACATTTTAGAATGTAGGAATATAACACATTTTAGGAAAATTACTGACATCAGGATTAGATGAGTAATCAAAATCTTAACACAGTCTATGCATCTTTTTTACTATTCCTATATTCTAGAATGTCTCCTCCATATAGGGAGTGTTATTTGAAATAGAAATATTTTAGTTTCGGGACATTTGCCCTGCTTCATATGTAGAGTAATTATTATGTACCATGCTCATTTACATTTTGGACTAGTGCCTGCAGAATAGCTCAGAGGAATAATTATTTGGAAAAGCTATTCTGATCAATTTCTGCATCTGAGGCCCTACAGACCATATGTGTCATGAAAGGCAGTCCAGAGTTCCACAAAGTACTGATTGAGTCCTTCCACTTAAAAGACTTCAACACTATTTGATCCAGTGTTTAGAATTAACTATTTACAGTGAATAACAACACAGTTATCACACATTTAGTTCACTGTTTATAAGCCAGCTAAACACAGGATATAATCGTTAACTGCCCATCACTGAAATTTCACACAGCACAGAGGAAATGCATTTGCCTGCCGTATGCTTTTAGGGCATTGACGGCCTTTAAGAAACATAATTTTTGCCATGGCACACTGGTATTTGACAGTACAAAACTTGAAAGAAATATTCAGCTGGCCCTAATACGTAGGTAGTAACTGATCAATGGATCAGGTGATCAAAAAGCTGCCAACAAAAAGTCCAAACAAAGCTCTTTCCTTCAACACAGTTACTACAGGGTGCTAGATAATGGAAATATCCACCAGAACAGTAGCAGAGAGGAGGGAGCCTTTGGGCCCAGGAATGTTCCCTGGCAGCACCTTGCTCACTAGTACACAGCTTTATATTTCTGTCAAGGAACAGGCGCAGTAAGATGATTTCCAGCTTATTTGTGCTCCTGAAAAATGATAAGACTTTGTACACAGTGTGTCTCTGCATTGCTATCATGGCTCACATCATTCCTTCCCACGGAAAATCCAAAGGTAGTGCATGCCAGGAGCAAAAATCTCCCAGGAGACCTTGTTGAGGAGAACTCCTCATTTCATTGGGAATGTCCTCAAGGGCAAGCTGTGGGGTCTGTCCCAACTGATTTATCAGAAACTCAAAATTTGTACCAGTAGGAAGGAGATATCGGAACCTATTCATTAGTTGTTCCATAATAGATTTAAAAATACAAACTTGCAAGGTCACTTACATAAAGCCTGCAATGCCATATGCTCAACACATTCCAGAACACCAAACACATGAATCACTGCAGTTATATTCATAAAAATACTCTCCTACTCCCCCAGCACATCACACAATGATGGAGTTACAGGAACTTTTTTCAGGTGGTAGCTGATTTAGGAGCTGGTTATTCTTGCCCTATAGTTATAATTGATCACTTCCTCAGTTGTTCTGGCTTAACTTTTTGTGGAGATGTGCCAACAAGCATACTTGGTTGAAAAAAAAAAAAAGCAAGGAAAAAAAAAAGCAAAACCATCATCATTGTGTTTTTTTTTTTTTAAAAAAAACAACCCTTGATGTACAGTGGAGAGACAAACTATTGCTTCAACACTACTGAGTGAGTAGCAAACCTGTTGCCTGGTGACAGGAATGAGCAGCTAATGATTGGCAGCAAGACTGGAGAAGGTTCTGGAGCACAAGTCTTAAGGGGAGCAGCTGAGCGAACTGGGACTGTACAGTCTGGAGAAGAGAAGGCTCAGGGGAGACCTTATCACTCTCTACAACCACATGAAAGAAGGTCGTACCAAGGTGCAGGTCAGTCTCTTCTCCCAGGATAGGAGGAGAGGTTAAGTTGCACCAGGGAGGTTCAGGTTGAATATTGGGAAACATTTCTTCTCAGAGAGTGGTGAGACATCGGTACAGGCTGCCCAGAGAGATGGTGGAGTCAACTGTCCCTGGAAGTGTTCAAGAAACGTGGATATGGATGTGGTTTAATGGGCATGGTGGTGATAGGCTGACAGTTGCTCTAGACAGTTTTAGTGGTCTTTCTGACCTTAATGATTTTATAAGGGCATGTAGTGACAGGACGAGGGGAAATGGTTTTGAACTGGAAGTGGGTAGATTTAGACTAGATATCAGGAAGAAATTTTTTACTGTGAGACTGGTGAGACACCAGAACAGGTTGCCCAGCAAGTTTCTGAATGCCCCTTCCCTGGAAGCATTCAAGGCCAGGCTGGATGGAGCTCTGAGCAACCTGGTCTTGAGGGAGGTGTCCCTGTCTAGAGCAGAAATAGATGATCTTAAAGGTCTCTTCCAACCCGAGCCATTAATTTTATGATTCTTTGATTCTATATGGGGAAGATTAGCACTCTTAAATACTTGCAGAGACAGCTGACCAATTGAACTGGATCCTTACAGAACAGCGATGATGGGGATACAACAAAGCTTGTCACCAGAAAGTGACAAATGACAAATGACAAACCTATGAACGTTCCAAGCTGTAAGTAGGAGAGATGTGTGAGTTGTTTGGGAAAATCTTACAGGGAATGTAATGCTTCTTTAATTGTTAGATCTTCTGAAATGTCTTTCTAAAGGATGCATAATAATAATAAAATGAGATATTAGGGGGGAAAAAAGTGTTTTTTTAATTATTTTACTAAATCTGGGTTCTACTGAACTGCAATTTTACCTTAGCTTTTTTAAAATCCATAATTCTATGTATATTCTGTACATATATATACATGCTAAAAGAAGTGTGACTCCTCATCTGTTTGCATTATTTGCACAAGCATGCAGACTTAGTAAACCTGCTTTTTTGTTTCTCTTTGTTGTTGTTTTTTTTCTCACTCTCACTGGGATAAGACAAGAAGGCCTCAGTGGAGCTGACAGAATTAAACCATTCTTAATAAGTACTGATAAAAGACGAAGCAAAGCCTCTTTATATTGCTATTTAAAATGAGGTCAGCTGGGAGACAAATTTCCAGTGTAACTGGCTTACTAATCAATATGGAGTAACTTTCATTTGTTCCATAAAATTAACTCAATATGCTTAGAAAGCTGTGGTTCTGAATATTGAAAGCTACAACAAGCATGTGTGTGGAGAAGACAATGCCAGGTATTACTACAGCGTTTGGTGGAGTATTGTTCAAGATTTGACTTCCATTTCATAGAAAAACTAGCTGTTTTCCTGTAATATGTCTTGACATTTGACAGCTGTTGTCTCTAGAGTAAGAATTTCATCATAGATACAAAGTTGATTGATTTTTTTCTCCGTTACAATAAACTGTTAGTTTACAAGGAGAGATCACAAGACGTCCTGTTTCAGTGAAATGAGCAGAAGCAACAAGGTGCTATTTCCCCACTGACAGCTTTATGGGCTGTGATTTAGGAGTGGGGATGGCATGGCTGGTTGTGGCTGAAGTGACTAGACTCATCCCCGCCACTTTCAAGAATTTGTTTTGTATATTCTTATGAGGAGAATCATAGAATCATAGAATTACAGAATCACCAAGGTTGGAAAAGACCACCAAGATCATCCAGTCCAACCATACACCCATCACCAATATTTCCCACTAAATCATGCCCCTTAGTGCAAGATCTAAACATTTCTTGAACACCTCCAGGGACAATTGGACTGGATGATCCTGTGGGCCTTTTCCAACCTCGGTGATTCTATGATTCTAATGACTCCACAAACTCCCTGGGCAGCCCATTCCAGCATCTTATCACTCTTTCAGAGAAGAAATTTTTCCTAGTATCCAACATGAACATCCCTGGTGCAATTTCAGGATGCTAAATGGGAGAAGAGCTTGACCTCCATCTTGGCACAACCTCCTTCAGATAATTGTAGAGAGCTATGAGAAAGTGAAGACCTTACTGCTGCCTACAACTGCTTCACAGAAGAAGGAAGGTCCAGGGCCATATCCTTCACAGTAAAGTGTGATGGAAGAAAATGTGGTGGCCACAAGCTGCAACACTGGCAATTTCCACTCAAAACAAAAGAAGTATTTTCACCAGGAGTTATGTCAAATAACGGAATAGGGGGCGAGGGAGGTTGTGGACAGTCCACCCATGGAGATATTCAGATCTTGACTGAAGCACAGGTTCTGCTTTGAATAGCGTGTTGGGAGAGACTACCTCCATCAGTGAAATCACTCTAGAAACACTACTGAGTGATGCTAGATAGCTTACACTAGGTTTGATTTACCCCAGAAATTTAGGTAGTGAACTGAGGCAATTCAGCACCCAACTGATGAGTGGGTTCAAGTGGTTATGTTGAAGGGACAAGTCAGGGAACAGGGTCGAAGTCATATGTTCACTCCAGTGAAGCCCCAGACTTCACCCCAATGAAGCCTCCCTTTTCTAGTCAGGTTACACTGACATCTCATTTCTTGTTTTCCTCTCCTTCTCTCTCCAAGAAGATTAACTGCAGAGCTGTGGGCACTGTGGGTATCACTGAAGTAGAAAGAAAAATCAATTTTCAGTGATGTTATGGAGAGATACACAATGTGAATTTATTCCCAGACAACCTGTGTCAAGGAAAGAAAGCTTACCTGTCTGTAGCTACTCAACAGCCTCCAGTCTCTTTAGCCTCAGAGCTCATTCCTCTTTGGTCTTTTGCCTTCTGCTGTTTTCCATTCATACAGCTACAGCAGTAATCTGGGCTCTTATTACTCTGACTGCTTCAAAGTCCTCTTCTCTGGTCTCAGCAAGAGCCACTAACATCTGTTCATATTTCTGCAGAGATAGTTTTGATTCATCACTATGACAACATCATTCTCAGTGCTGCATCCCAACACGGTCTCTGCTCTCTCTGTTGTATCAGTCACAAAGCACTTGTCTTCAAATCTCATCTACAGAGAAATCACTTGTTCAACTGCTGAACTGCAGCTTTCTCTGAGATGGGACTCCAGTAATGGATAACACTAAACATCAGGTTTAGGAGAGGAAATGAAAAATTGTAGTGTATACAACATTAAATAAGGATGGATCTACATAGGCAGAGTGTAACAGCCAACTGAGAACTTCTGTTCTGAAAGATATTAATTGTATAGTACTTTCTGACATGCCAAAATTTCTCACTGGCTTTTGAGATTTACCCAAATGATAGCTTAAAAGGCTTTTATCAAACCTTCTGTGCTACTACACTTAGAATTACTTTGTTTTACTCTTAAAGAAAGTGAACAACTGAGCTGAGCCTGGCTGCTGGGAAGAAAGAGTGCAATGACTTAATCTGAACCTGGCCTTTATACTTACATTCTACTCTTACTCTAACAACTATATGTTATACTGTTTTTAGTAAAAGAGTTTGCAACAGAGGTAAAAAGAACAATGGAAGCTTCCAGTCCTGTGCTATGATACATATGTATGTGCATATTTCTGTGTTTGTTATGTCCTGACACAGAAACTTGACAAAGCATCAATTTTCTACATAGCACTCCCGATCCATGCTTGATACAGTGTTGCATTTGGCTCCAATTCAAGATCTAGTTTGATATTTATATGCTATTTTACATTGAAATATGATTGCATGCTTTTAGATTTACAAAACTCTGCTCTTGCCAGGAAATTCTTGCCTGTAAAGCTATTTTAGGACTTTATCAGTTAAAAGGTTTAAGAGCTAAATTTTGTCCTCACATTGACTTAAATGGATATTGTGTATGCATATTCAGAGGCAGGCTTTGGCCCTAACTTTGATTTAATTGTTTAGCATGGTTAGAATTACATACTTAAAAGTCTAGGGTGATTAATGAGACTGGTGACAGTTTGTGAACTCCTAACGTTTCTCTGATGCTTGGAAAAGGCTCTAAATTTCTTTCCCCGACACTTTATACAAACAATAACTTAAATCCCCATATGGTTTCTATTTGTCATAAATGCAGATGATCTAAAAGTTATGGTGAAATACTGACTTTGAAAAGAAAATTTTCACACTGCGTCTTTCCTTCTTTCACTTTTTTTCCCCCAGCTAATCAGTTGAAAAATTGAAACATTTCCAGTTTTCAGAATCAAACAGTTTTATTTTCATACAGAAAATGTGAAATCTCTCTCTCTTTTCCTTTTTTTCCCCTGGGGATATTCTTGTAGTTGTTTTGTAAATTTTAGGAAATATTTACTGCTTCCTGACTGACCTAGAGATGTGAACAAGTAGAGCGCAGGCACTTCGGTCAGTAGCTGCTGCTGGCAGCCATCACCAACTTAGCAGCCCACTGGAATCCACCAGAAATCCAAGCTTTAACTTAGGAAAACAAATATGTTTCCAACCCTAACCACTTCAGAAAACAGTGTAAATATGAACTGGGAGTAAATCAATGCATTGTTCCTTCATTGACTGTGCAGACAGCCTGAAATAAAGCCTGGAGAGATTGGAGTGTTTATCGCAGTAGACTACCAACCCAAAATCCTTAACATGATAATTTATGTTATAACATCAACTGATTTGTAACTGTTTATCATTTCACCAGCAGCATTGAACTCATGTGAATGCATTATGATTCTAAAGTGGCTGTCAATCTGTTCGGTGTGACAGCTGCCAGAACCTCTCCGGAACCTGGAAAATGGAAGACATTGATTTTTATTTCACTCAGAAGTCCAGTCATGGAGGTCTTGTTGGATAAACTGTTAATTAACACAGAACGAACGTCTAGACTCTGCCCTAAGGAACTTGCAATTTAATTATGACTGGAGTCAACGTGTAAACACCAACAGAATCATAGAACTGAAAATAAATGAGGATCCACTTAAGATTTGTCCAGGGAATCAGGTTCAAGAGATGTCATTTTCTTTCATCTCTTACTTCTTTCTAGGATCAGAGAAGAGATCCTATTTAAAACCACCACCTGTATTTTTAACACAGGGTTGGAGAGCAGTTAGCTTGAATCATTCCACTTTTTGGGGCAGGTATGAGAGCTTTCAGGGATCCAGATCAGCACACTTAATGGGGCACTGAGCAGCCCCCTATGAGCCGGTGACTGGTGCTCACACCTGATGTAAAATACAACTGGTATCACAATGTCATTTTTCCTGTAGGTACTATGCACACAGTAGCTGTTGTAAAAGATAGAAAAAGCTCTTCTTTAAGTGTATTAATTGCACGCTCCAACTGGGCCTTGCTGAGTCCCCTATGTAACGGTTATGCTTTGTTCAGCTTTAAAAGAAAACATTGTAGACTACCATGAATTTATGATACATGGCAACTTCAAACTTGTTCATAAAGGTTTAAAGGCAAGAACTGAATTCCCGGGAGTAAAGTTAATTTTAAATGCTTTAATGGGTGAGTTCTCTTACTGTAGGATGATAGTCCTACAAGCTTTATAAAATGCCAATGTTCTAGGACGCAGACATAGTCTCTGAGTCAGGCTGCTAAAGGATATCACACACCAATAGTAATTACCACTCTCCCTTTTGCAGTCACATGTAACACCATAAAATGGGCCCCAGACTTCCGTACTTAATTGCCTGCTTTCTTTTCATCTCAAGCACAGGGTGACAGAAATAAGTTTATCTCACCCTTGTAAAATAGCACACATTTTCTTACCTTTGTGCATTTGAAATATTGCACATGACAGCGAATATTTAGAGAATTTCATGAATGGCAGAGACTTGTAAGCAGCCTTATCCTGGGGATATTTACTGGCAAGAAAGCTTCAGTGGCATCATGCTTCAGTGGTGTTGAAAAGGTAATGTAAGTTTGTGTGAGTGGATGTGAGATGTGAGCAGACTTTTCTCGTTTTAGAAGGGTGACTTGTGGCCTAGTATGGCTGCCTAAGGACCATACACTTGGTGTGCAAGTCAAATGTACTCATTTTTAATTAGAGTATTTTGAATGAAGAGAGGTGATAATGCCATTTTGCAGCAATATTTTAATAATGAAACTTTAAAATGGCAGGCAACACTTGTCCTGGACTGTGGCATGATCTTAGACCAACCACAGAATCACAGAATCACCAAGGTTGGAAAAGACCTCTAAGATCATCCACTCCAAATGTTCACCTACCACCAGTACTTCCCCACTAAACCATGTCCCTTGATACAACATCTCAATACTCCTTGAACAACTCCAGGGATGGTGACTCCACCACCTCCCTGGGCAGCTTGTTCCAGCACACAACCACTCTTTCAGAGAAGAAATTTTTCCTAACATCCACACTGAATCTCAGCTGGTGTAGTTTGAGGCCATTCCCTCTCGTCCTGTCTCTAGTTACACATGAGAAGAGGCCGATCCTCACCACAACCTCTTTTCAGTAACTGTAGGAGAGCTATAGCCTCCTCTTCTCCAGACTGAACAACCTCAGTTCCCTCAACTGCTCCCCATAAGACTCAGCTCCAGAAGCCTTACAGTTTCATTGCCCTTCTCTGGACAAGCGCCAAGGCCTCAATGACTTTCTTGTAGCAAGAAGCCCAAAACGGGCCACAAATGTCTTCAAGCAATGGACAAATTGTATATTTATGCCTCAATTTCCCTCAGCTATACATTGGGAATATTAGAAACGATAGAAATCCAGCCATGTTTGCTGAGAAAGTTTGGATAACCCCTGAAAGTTGTAAGGGTTCCTGTGCAAGTTCCAGGGGGAAGGAGTGAAAAGCCCACATTTAAGGTCTGTCGCTGCCAGACAACTAAAGACTGATGTCCTATAAACCCACTTGCTGAGCTACTTGGACAGAGAAAACTTCCTGTACACCTGCTCACCAGTGTAGCCAGTAAGCTGCCTTCTCTGAGATCCTGTACTGACATATGAGCCAATCCCCAGTGCAGAAGGCCAGTGGTACCATCATGTGCTACCACCTGCATGTTCACCTCTTTCTCTCATCCCAAAAAGACATGGGAGACGTTGTTTAGAGGAAACACGGTCTTTTTCCTTTTTTTTTCTCCCTACTGACAGAGATGGTAAGCAGGTATTTTGCTCTTCCTGCAATATCTGAGCTTCTGTCAGGAAATCTTCTGTTGGTCCCTCCATAAGTCTGTCCTTGTGGTAGTCTAGAGAGAAGAAGCACGGTTCCTCTGTCACTGATTCCTCAGCAGCAGGATGTCAGTGACAGCTCCTACAGAAAGAAAGACACTTTTGTTAAGACATTTGCACGCCTCGGAAGATAAAGCTTTGTCTGTTAAAAGTTATGAAATAGTGGTTAATATGTGTGCATAATGAGTTCTGAACTAAGAGATAAATTAAAGAAATCATTCCTTTTACCCAGCAACAAAAAAGAACGGGAGGAGTACACCCACAGTAATAAAGATACAGGCTTTTAAAGTCTGTAATCACTCTACTTTGCACAAAATGAATGAATCAGAAGGTCAATGAGAAAAGAATTACAGGGGAGCACGGAAACAGTCTTGCTCTGTAGTTGGATAATCTCACTGAAGTCTGAAAAAATAAACCCTCTAACCCTCTGAATTTGAAGATTGAATATTTCCTTTCATATTCTTTCCTATGCACATTTTTACATCAGTTTCCCTAGCCCCTGTCGCCACTAGACTACTCGATTTATTTCTAAAGAGAATTCAGAGGCAAGAAAGGTTAAAAAGAAAAAAAGATAAAAAGATATAGAGAAGAAAAGAAAAAAAACCCAAAACCTTCTAGGATTAGGTGACTGACCTCCCCGTCTGTTAACTCCAGGGAAAAAGAGTGAACAGCAACCTTCAACGTCTGCTGCTGCTAGAAAACTAGAGATTACTATCCAAAGAACCAAAGGTCTTCTTGAACTTCTTAGTTTTCTTTTTATTTATATTCTATTTGCAGTGCACTTAATACCACATTCAGATGCTCAGGTCCAAGAGGAATACTTGTAGGGAGTTAATCCTATACCTCTGTAAGCTAAGGACAGCTTTTGTTGCAGTTCTGTAGAAGGGACAGTCAATAGATAGGTCAGGCAAACTTTGTAGGAATATGTAATGTATTGTATTTAACCAGCCAATAAAAAACAGAAACATCTACTTCAGGCCTGAATTAAAATCCTTTTATCCTTTTATCTTTAGGGTGGCATAAAATAAATATTATTTAGTCTATCTGGTGACCTGCAGAAATGAAGCACAGGGATCTACCAAGCAGGCTTACAATTTGCTCTGATTTCAACATCTGATTCCCACCTTCCCCACCACAAGTGTCCTATCCCAAGAATTCATGCATAGCTTATCTTCTATCCAAAAAGAAGTCTACCTTTTGTGTGGTCAGCTGGATGATCGCTCCAGACACAAACAGAACAAGCAGATGTGCTTGGAGGTAATGTGTACACTAAAACACCTTTCGGTCAGTGTATATTGAAACAGCAATTAAACATTCCTTTGGTCAGTGGCAGCTGCAATACTGAGATAATGCCCAACAAGGCAAGAGCAAAACCTGAAATGTGTGAGCTGGTAGTTTCCCAGGGACTTGCTTGCAGAAACAGTATCTGGTAGTACTGATTTATTTTGCAGCTGGGCGTGAGGCAGTCAAAAGGCGACTACAATGCCAAGAGGTAAAGAAATGTAGTGGTGTGTGTCAACTTCAGGCACTGCTTTTTTGAGTGAGTAAGATTTTTTTGGGGAAAAGTATTAACAAAAAGATCGTGTCTGAATTCTCGAAAGTGGAAACTGCCTCCTCCTTAGTTTTGCAGCACTGAGGAGAACAGAACTTGGATTTTATTTTTATTTTCTTTAATTTGGTGTTGAATATGTGAAGACTGCACCAAAGAAATTAATGATCCACAATTAGCTACCTATTGTAAGATAAAGCTGTCTTGTGAGTTCCAAATGTCAGCACTGGCTGCTTGGACAAACTAGCAAATGGAGTTTCCATGGCAAATGGAAAAATTTCAAAGGCAAATGAAGACACATTTTTTCAGTCTGTTTTGCTTTAGCAAGTTTGTGAGGAGTGTGCAACAGGGCCATCTTGGTTATTCAGATCCTTGTGAAGTACACAGCTGGCATGGCAGGATTTTCTTTCACTGGGTTAATTTTACGACAGGATCAGGGAGCAGAAGCTGTAAAGATTTTGCAATTTTTAATTAAGAAGTTATGTAAGTATACGAACAAGGTAGGCAGATGATGAACAAAGTAACTAGACATAAAAGTGTTTGTGTTTACACAATATGTACATAATAAAATAGAGTCATACAAGGAGATAGCTACCTCCCTTCAACCTACAAGTAAACAGAGTACCCTGATTTACCTCTCACCATGCTTTCACAAACACCCTCATGTTTATCACCATCATCTTTATCTGAAGTACCAAGAGAATGGAGCCACACAAAACTACTGTTGAAAAAAATGAAGTCATTTGGCATTGCAAACCATATAGAACTCTGAGAAGGAGCATCTTTTCTGCCAAATTAAAAAGAATATCATGCTATATGCACACAAGTGCCAAACTGGATGGAAACTGGACATCACTGTGGGATAACTTGGAAGTTTCTAGGTGAACTTTGCCTCCTATTCTCAAAGGCAAAAGGACCTGGCAGAGGCACACAGGTGGCTCTGCATGGTAGGGCCAGATACCCTAACTAAGGACATTGACTACATAGAATCATAGAATTGCTCAGGATAACCTCAAACACCTGCCTTTAACCAAGCCCATTTAGCTTCCTTTAGGGGAAGACGCAGTTTTCATCAGGAAAGGCTCCTGTGGGTTCCTTGTAAGGCAAAGTAAGTTGTCTGTCTTCGAAAAGTATGCAGGGTTTTAACCAATGAAAGCATGAGCAAGCAGCTTGAAACTTTCATGTTTATGGAAACAGACAATCTTATACAGAAAAATAGTCTTGTATAATTAACATTGACATGGCCAGGCCTTTGTGAAGAGTTTCAAGGGAATGTGAGAAATTATTATCTATCGCTAAACCTTTGGCTCAAAAACTGTTCAAACACAGCCAGATTTGTCTAATGGTAGCACATAACTATCATCTGCTGAGCTGCTGCTGTACGCTCTTCCATCCTTCAGCTCTTTCCCTCTCCGTTTGTGTTACTCCAGCTCACTGGAAGGCAACTGACCTACATTTGGGTGATGAATAAAAAAATGGTGAGAAGAAGCAAATAGAGATAAGACATATTTTTAAAAGTTGGATAATGCTTTTAAGATAAAGGTTAAAATAGCATTTAAAATAGCTAAAAGAAAAACATGTATATTTTAGAAAATAACCTTTTTTTTTTGATGAAAACTCTGATTCCCTAACTGATGGTGAGCAGTACTTTACTCAGTCAGAGTACTCAGTCTCCACAAAGATAAAATTTCCTTAAGCTTGCTGTAGCTCAAGCAATAACAGTAACAAGAAAATGACTCTTGAGTCTTATCAAAAGTGATGACTGCATAAACTTTGTTCCTTTAATTTCAAAAGCACTTTCAAGGAGATTTTTAAGAATTTATTTAACCTCAGAAGAACATCTTGAAAGATTACAGCTGAATGACAGAAAAACTCTTGGGGAAATTTTACTCCAAAGGCTACAACACCAATTTTGAAGTTCCTTAAGTTACTTGGGTATAATACCAAAGTCTAGCTTCACACAGTGTAATTGAGGTCAGAGTATTTCTTCACATCAAGTGACTGTTTAATAAACACGAGCATATCCCCCTTTTTTGCCATTAGCAATATCATGGACTACCCTGGACTTACTAACAGGTTTCTTCAGTCTTTAGACCGGCAAGATAGAGTTTCTTCAAAAAGTATGTAAATACACATGTATACACCTTCTCATAGGAATTCACTTAACATCCATGCCTAAAAGGCTGCCCCTCAAAAGCTCTTGTGGTGTAGATATGTGCATCATTTAATGAGTTCCTGCCTGGATATATTTTTATTGTTTTTTTATCAGAAAGCACAACTTCTGCTCACAGGTGGTACCTCTTTACATCTGGCCCTATTTTAGTTGCTTCCAACAAAAGATGAGGGGATTTGAGATTACTCAACTACAGCATTTGTAATTTAATCATAAAAAAAATCTCTGCATCCTGTTACATGGGGCTGGTATTCAAATCTCTGCCTGTTACAAAACATGTTGTTTACCAGAAATATATAAATTGTACATACACATAATAAAAGTCATTGAAAAAAAATGTAAACAAGAAAAATAAATCTCTGACATGAATTTCACACTATTGTATATTGGATTTCAGCTGAAAGCACAAATTTGTAAAAATATCTATGAATACACACATGTCCCACATTTTCAATTGTTCCTTTAAGAAAGTAGCAGAAAAACAGATCTGTCTACTAGATAAAGCTGGTAGAGAAAAATCAAGTTTTATTCTATTTTATATTATTGTGAAAACATGTAGAGAAATATCTCAGTTACTTCTCAGTCCTTTGAAAAATGTTTTGCTTTCCTTTGCAGATTGTAAACCTTAATCTACACAGACACATTTATATTCCATGTATGTGCATTTTCATAGTCTGTGTAGGCATCAGTGAGATTTCAGAGTATGGAAAACTGATTTAGCTGAGTCATTTTGTTTAAGTTCAGTTTAAAAACACTTCTTTTTTCCTGCATACTCACATGTTTCAAGTTGTGAGTGTTATTAATAATATTGTACCCAATCACTGTAACAACTAAAAGTGATCCCACATCAACATTTGGGGTCAACATAGTTCATTTCATAGAATCATAGAATGGCCTGGGTTGAAAAGGACCACAATGACCATCTAGTTCCAACCCCCCTGCAATGTGCAGGGTCGCCAACCACCAGACCAGGTTGCCCAGAGCCACATCCAGCCTGGCCTTGAATGCCTCCAGGGATGGGGCATCCACAACCTCCTTGGGCAATCTGTTCCAGTGCATCACCACCCTCTGTGTGAAAAACTTCCTCCCAGTATCTAACCTAAACCTCCACTGTTTCAGTTTAAAACCGCTCCCCCTTGTCCTATCACTATCCACCCTTGTAAACAGCCATTCCCCCTCCTGTTTATATGCTCCCTTCATTTTATTTATTAAAAATTTACTAGAGATAGTTTGTGAGATACAAGCCATGAAAATACAATTTTTTGAGTTACTGTGAGAATTCAAGTAACTTTAAAGTCAAGCATATGGTGTCAATGTTCCTTTTACAGAGTAATTTTTTTTAATATAAAGCATTTAGTAAAAATGTTACTTGATTTAAAACTTCAAAATACAAAATAATTGTTTTCAAAGATTTTTAGAATGTAGTGCTCTCTGCCTCTAGGCCTGAGCACAGAATAAATATGAAGCGCTGAGCATGCAGTTTCTCAGAAAGTACACAGTGAATTTTTTAAATCCTACATAGTCTCCTAAGAATGATCTTAAAATCAGAGAAGGCCAAACCGGTGGTAAAACCAATGGGCTGGAGCACTTCTCCTATGAAGAAAGGCTGAGGGAGCTGCTCTTGTCCAGTCTGGAGAAAAGGAAGGTTCAGGGAGACCTCACTGTGGCCTTTCACTACATGAAGAAAGCTTACATAAAAGCTGGAGTGTGACTATTTAATCAGGCAGACAGTGGCAAGACAAGGGGGAATGGCTTTATACTAGAAGAGGGGAGACTTAGGTTATAGGTCAGAAAGAAATTACTGAATTCTTCTGTCATTCTGAACAGATTAGCATCCCACTCTTATACCCATCCCACCTGGGCTGTTGTAAAGTAGGTCAGTACTGTGATAGTGGCAACATATTTTGGATGGAAAAAATGCTGTAAATTTTGTGCAGTTGAGGTCAACGAATGATAAAGTCTTCTCTGCTTTCTACACAGAGGTGTTTCCTTTAAAAGTAGAACAATCTTTTACTACGGAAGTGGAGAAACTCGTAGATCACTGTGGACCAGACTGGTATGGCTGGTGCACACTGAGGTCCCAGAAGACAGCACATCCATCAACCTTAGTCTCTCATCCCAGAGATCATCTGGCTCAGTCTCAGGTCGTTGCTGCCTTTGAGAAGCGTAATTGGACAAATCATGCCATGCTGATCCTCCCAGACACGTTTTGGAAAGCATCAGCCAGTTTCTTCCAAACTCAATAGGAAAAAAGCTTCCAAGGCCATGAGGGTCCAGACAGCTCCGTGCACTGGCTGAAGGAATCATCTACAGGTGTGTCTGCAGTGACGTGTGAGGTTGTGTGACTGTTCTACAAAGTGAAAGGAAGAACAGAGCAAAATATTGTTTTTATACAGGTTTTCATGTCTCCCAGGTACAGTTTTGGGTATTAGAATCAACTGGATACAATTCTCCTAGTCTTGTTATTATTGACAGTCCATGAATTACCATTTGAGAAAGCAGCACTGATCCTCAGGCTGGTTTGTTACCTTCTGTCTGACTGCAAACGTTTCAGGAAAAGGTGGTAGAAAATCCAGAGTGAGCAAGCAGAGAATTATGTAGCCGGGGGGGAAACATCTACATAACCTCCACTATCTGATAGTTCTCTAACTCTGTAACACATCATGGTTATATTCTCTACATTTCTTATCCCATCTAATTAACTATGAATGTTCTCATTATCTGTATAAAAGTCAAACCATTTTTCAAACCTTGCTAAGCCCTTTGCCTTCATATCTTCTAGCAATCACTCCTAATAGACAATTACAAGTTGCCTAAAGAGCATTTCTTTTAAACCAAGTTTAAACATGTTGTTTCCTCATTTCACCGTCTCTTTCCTCTCCTATTATGACACCAAGAAAAGGAAGCACACCGTTTACATTCTCTCTCTGTTTAAATTTCTGATATTTTCTCCCTCTCTCGTGGTCCCCTGTACTTACAGCCCTCTCAGCATGAATTATCTCTTGCACTCAAGATGTGGAGCTTTCTGCATAATCCTCAGGATTTTAGCCCAGTGCCATGACAATTTGAGGGTTGTTTTATTTTACTTTGTTATTCTTCAATATAACTACCACAGTTTGGCATAGATATTTTTGTATTTGTCATTTGCTGTCATATTTTAAAAACTTTAATGACAGGCTTTAATAAAGGCAGTTTGAATCTCAAGACTACATGCTTTTGTGTTAAGGGCAGTCAGGAATTTTTCAACGAAACATTTTTACTCTTGAAATGGCGACGTTTTATTCTAATGTTTTCTCTCTTTAAGAATATTCAGTTGCCAATTTTTTGAGTGTTTTAACATCACGTGAAATTGTGACCAAAAGAAAGGACGGGGTGTGGAGGGAGGTGCACCTCTCTCTTGTCTGCTTTGTGGAGTCACAGCTCTTCCTCAGGATGGAGAGCATCAAAGTTCAACCATGCATTCAGTGATGCTCCTGGCATTTCAACAAAAAGCTGAAAGGATCCAAGAAAATCGATTATCATTTTTTCATACAAAATGCAGGGGTTGTTTTGTTGGGGTTTTTTTTCGGTCATTCTCATCCCTTTGTGCTGAGACTCACAAATAGACATTTTATTTTTGTAGAGGCTGCGCTTATTTGCCTCTGTTATATCACATTTATCATAGCATTTTATGGCTCTAATTTTGGCCATTGCCTCAATTAATTTACCGGTTACTGAAGAACTGATTTCTCTTGTTTTGGTCTCAAGAACACACCTTATGATATTATTAAAAGGAAGAATTAGAATTATTTTTGGTACAGAAGCAGATTTTAATACACCAGTTCTTATTTTTAACCTTTCTCATATTCCTCAGAATTATTATCCCAAACTTATCGAATTTTTAATTTATGAATGTTAAATATTATTTGTATAAAGCAGTCTCCCAGCTACCTTCTTGATTTTATATCAGAGGCACATATCGATGGACATTTTAATTGCTACATGCTGTGATGACCAAGGTGAAAAATGACATTTTAATTATTTTTGCTTTGTAGCTGGCTAAGTAAGAATTTAGGGAAAACTAAAGGTGTGTGAGTTCTTGGCCATATGGTTGGAGGGGAATATATGAAAAAAACAGGCCTCTGTGCAGCTGGCAGCAAGGCTGACATGGCTTAATGACTGTCAACTGCCAAGGCAGGGCTCAGCAGCATGGATGGCAAAATTCTGCCCCAGACGTACGGTGCTTTTCAAGTAGAAAGTACCCTGAGAGGAACAGGTGGGAGGAGAGAAACCACCTGCTGAGAGGGAAGAAATTCCAGATCAACAAACACATGTGGATCTCACCACCACTTGTCTGGAGGTGGTCAGGTGCTGGTGCAGGTGGGTCCATTGCAAACTTGATTTGTTTCTGCTAACAGCCGTGTAAACAGTAAGTGTAATAGTAATACAAAGCAACTTGAGGATGGAGTTGTATTGCCGTGAAAACCAAAAATCATGCCCCCCTCAGATACCTAGACATCACTTTACAGGTCATGTATAGGTGGGGTATGTGCCCCAAGCCCCTCAACACCCACAGTCTTTGTACTCAAGAATACTGAAGTTGTTTCCCCAAGGGTGTTGGAAGTTTTACTTGATAAAGTGTAAGGATGGAAGTTGGTGTTAACAATCACATGGGCTGTGAGGCACCTCCCTTTTCCAAGGGCACTGACACTACTGCACTCCACTGCAAAACCTCCAAGAGTGTGGGCTCAGCAGGTTTCTCCAGTGCATGGTGGATGCTTGGCATTGCTCTGCTCAGGTTTATAACACTTGTGTAATGGGATCTGTACATTATTATTGCCCATCTTGGACATACTAGGGAAGTTCTGTGCAGCAAGTGGCTTTGAAGAAAACCATGTGGATGAGGAACGCTGTGTCCCCTCCATGTGCTGTCAAGCTTTCACCCCACAGTATCATTCTCTTGCTCTCAACAAACCTCTTCTCTCCATCACCCCAGATTTTGGCAAAGTGAGTCTTTATCATCACAGTGGTGATGACTGTTCTCCCTTTTCCACACACACAGAGAAACACATTGTCTTTTTAGGATGGAACTGACCTTCACTCATGCTTGGCCTGTTGACTTTACCCTTGAAGGTGAGAGTCCTGAAGTGAAGAGAGTAGAAGATGAACTTCTGGAGTTCATGTATATCATAAGCATATACAACACAGAATATGCGTGCCTGGACTTCAGAAGGCTAAGTAGCTGGGTTTTGGATTTCCAGCCTGTAATGTAATTGGATAGGAATATGACAGACCTCTAACTTTTCAGGTGTAACCTTACCTTATCCTCTTCTGAACACTAACCATTATGCTGCAGATTTTGAATGCTACACACTTCTTCACAAGGTGGATGTACTTGGTTACTACATCTGTAGTGCCGGTTACTGTATGTTCCTTGGTTGTCCAGGCACGTGTGTGCATGTGGCTGAGTCTGCTGGAGGAGTAGCTACAGTTCTCCCTGCCTGGATCCCTTACGCATGAACCTTTCACGCTAGAAGTGTGCAAGTCTCCACTTTAGCCACTGATTAAACTTGGCAAAGTGACAGAGAAGAAAGAAACCTAAACTGTGGAATATGCTGACTACTACTGAAAATCTAAAATCCCCAAACTCTACAAACTCTTTTCATATGAGCACTGAAGAATTACTGAGATTCTAGTTGTGGCTTTGCTCTTTCTCCAAGTCAGGACCGCAGAGCTTTGAGGATGAGTCCTTTCTATCTTTTCTCTGCAGTCACTTCTGGAAGGTGTGATATTGCTGCATGGTCCAGTTATTCCCCACACACAGTCAGGGACCACATGCTCTGGGCAGCAACCAGCCCAGTTTTGCTACAGTTTTAAGCAAAGCAGACTTAACAGGTGTAGCCAAGTTTTTGAGAGCAAAAGCTGGAGAATGCTAGGAGATGAACAATAAAAAGCATCCTGTTTGACTTGCTGAAATGATCAAGCATAAAAAAAAAAAAAAAAAAAAAGAAAAAGCTAAAACCTTAGATCAAATTAAACTTTTCCCTTGTATCCAAGTAAGGCAATTAAAAACAACAATGAGGTAATGGAAAGAAAGGATAGGCGTAAGCACTGATCACAAAAATAGCATGGAAAAAAAAATCTAACATTACAGTTTAAGCCACCCAAGATGTGGGAATCTGAGGTTCAGTTTCCTCTTCCATCTGAAAAGATGTGAACGCCTTCCTCTCAACACTGTACTCTTATACTGACGCAGAGAGAATAAGCTCCTGGGTATTTTAGATGTTCTTATGTATGGTTTCAAACACCAGGGTCAGTGCATATTTCAGGATCCCACACAGCTTAGGAAAGCTCCAGCTGCACACAGATGATCGCAGTGTTCAGACAGCTTGTGGGGCTGGAGGACCAGGTGCAAACCCACTTCAGCAGGGAATGAGCAGGCCTTCTGTGCTATTAATTAAAGCTCTTAGTCCTGAAGAAGAGACTGAGGGGGGATAGACTCTTTAGCAGGGTCTGTGGTGATAGAACAAGGGGAAATGGTTTGAAGCTTAGAGAGGGTAGATTTAGGTTAGATATAAGGAAAGTCTTTTACAGTGAGGGTGGTGAGGCACGGGCACAGGCTGCTTGAAGATGTGATTGATGTTCCATCCCTGGAGACTTTCAAGGTAGTTGTGGTGTCCCTGTTCACTGCAAGAGAGCTGGACCAGATGGCCTTTAAAGGTGCCTTCCAACTCTAAGGATTCTATGATTCTTAGAAGGGCTGAAAATGGAACAAATATTATTTTGTTTTATTATTTTCAAGTAAATTATTCATTAAAAAAAAAAACAGATTTCTCTTTTAGTGCTCAACTATGAAGCTATAATGCAGGCTTTGTTTTTTTATATAATTTTTAATTGTTTGTCTCTCTCTCCTCGTTAGGGATTGGAAGGGCCTTTTTTCCATATGAAATTTTTCCATAAGGTATTCTGAAATGAAGACAAAACGAGCTCTCATGCCAAGCTGGATTTTGGCTAGAGGTGCAACAGTTTCCTTAAACACAGGTCATTTCTGGGAACACTGAGCTCCTAGCATTTCAAACCACCTCCATGGCTTCTCCTGGAATAAAGCTGTCTGCTGCCTGAAGTACGATCATTCAACCGCAAATGTGTAGCACACGGCTGTACAAAAAGCAACACACCTCTCCATCACTTCATAAAGCAACCGGGAATAGCAGGGCTGCCAGAATGTCCCAGGCAAGTGAAATTGCAGTGTCTGTGGATTCTGGGTGATGATTGCAGGAGTGGACATTCTCAGGCATGTCTGCTGGTTGTAGCTTGAAGCATGGGTGCTTTTACTCATCCATTGACTAAACAGGGTGTGAGTCATTAACCTTTATATTTACACACGCATACACACACACACCCTGAACAGCTGGGCTGCTAAAAACTTTTAAACTAAAATCATTAATAATTAAGTTGCTCTGGCAGCTACCTGCACTGCTTCCTGCTACGTCTTTCACCCTTCTCCTCAATGGGAATTGTTCTGCAGCACACATGCACGCACGGGCATACGCAAACACGCGCCGAGCAAACTGCACATGGCAAACACACCGTTCAAGGAGGCTGTCATGGAAATAGCTTTCCAGGGCGCTGAGCGAGTCATTGTATGCCGACAAAACAAAGGGCTGAGCTTTTACGTCGGTTGCAGTGTCCCAGCACAAACACACATAGAACAGGAGAAGCAGAAGCTGAAGGAATAGTGGAATATTTGTCAGTCTGATTCTTTCATGAGATAAAATAATTAAAATGCTCTGGTATTTTATTATTATTTAATACAGAAATGCTCTTCTAGGGAAAATAGTAAATGAAGGGGCACCCAACAAGTTCTGATAAATGCCAGCTGAAGGCCCAGATCAAACATTAAACCTCCAAGAGTCTTGTTTTGCCTAAGGTGGACATATTTAAGATATCTGGGTGCTTAGCTCCTGTACTGTCATGGAATCAAGTGCTTTCAAAAATACATTTTAGTTAAAACCAGTAGTCTAAAAAAGACCTTAAAATCACCAAATTCCACCCTGAAGGGAGATTCCCTGCTGATTTTATCATACCTTCTTAAACAACTTCATGGTAATCTTCCTACCAAACAGAACTGTATTGTGTATTTGCAAGAGCAAGAGCCATGAAGTACATGCCACCTAACACAGGAGGCCTTAGGAGAGGAGAAACATGAGGGCTCACCCTAGGAGGAAGGAGGTATTTCCAGCAAGGGTCCCTGTGGGACAGAAATGGGACATGGAAGGCCAATGCTGGAGTCTGCAGCCTCTTCCCACTGCAGGATCTGCTTCAGCTCCTGTGCAGCCTCAAGCATTTAATGTTGTTCTCACACAGGCGTCTTCTTCAAACTGGTTCTGAGGCTTGTGTAACTGGCCACAAAGGAGTAGACAGAGAAAGCCTCCTTTAGTGGGCAGCTCTTCCTGCTGTCTCCATTAATCTCTAGAGGGACAGCCGTATGAAGTCACAGGTAGCCTACATGAATAATGCCTTACATTTTATTAGCTTGAATTTCCTCTTTTTTTTTTTTTAACTGGTAAATGTATTAAAAAGAAGAAGAAGATGGTCACACAGTGGATTTGTGTTTTACTTTGTGCTACTGATGCTGTAGGTTTATACATGAATGTTAATAATGTGGCTGTTTATTGTCTCTGTGAAATAGAGGAGACAAGCCTTTCCCATCTCCCAGGGGGGCAGTGCCATTTAATGAACGCTTGTATTGTATTTTCAGCTGCAGGTTAAAATGCTGGGCATATTGAACAAAGGTAGCACTTTCAAACGTTTTTTTTAGAATTGTGAATATTCTGATGGACCACTGTTCAAAGAGTGTCCTGGGGCTACCATGATGAATGCAAACAGACACAGAAAACATAGATGTGGATGGAAGGAAACCTTTGGCTTTCCTTCTGCCAAAAGCAAAGCTTCTTTTCTTATTCTCTTTTACAAATTGCTTATATGTATATATATATATATATATTAATTGGACACACTGGATACATTGCTCCAGGGTCCAGTTTCACCAACCTTAACCTTTCCAGTTACCATTCCCACAGCTGGAATCATAGAATCATTAAAGTAGGAAAGTCTAATATGGTCATCTAGCCCAACCATCAACCCATGCCTGTGACCACTCTAGACCATGTCACTCAGTGCGGTATCTACTCTTTTCTCGCAAACCTCCGGGGACAGTGACTCCACCACCTCCCTGGGCAGCCTGTTCCAATGCCTCGCCAGTTAGCTGATATATGGAAGAAAACATGATTTTTCTTCTTACCATAACAAGTCTGTGTGTCACTATGGGTTCACACCATACACCTGCTCTCTCTTTCACTTTCTCTGTTGTGCAACAAGTTAAGTGTACTCTAAGGGTTAGCCCAAGGGATCAGAGAGAATAGTGCTTATTTCTAAGCACAACTGAGCAGTCTGACAGCCATAAGAACATCTGTAGCTATGCTTCCTACCACACAAATTTATGCTGCCTGTGACTGCCTGGAGGGACAGGAAAGCCTCCATGGCAGACACTTAGTTCACATCTGGTCAGATAAGTGTCAGTGCTTTCACTGTGTTGGCCACAGCAAGAGACATGAAGACTGATAGGCAATTTCTGTAATTGCACGTTTCTCTGGAACTATTAGCCAGCAAGTAAGGTTCCTGCTGCTACAAATATAACAGGGAGAAGTAGTGTGCTGTCAAAGTGAATTAAACACTACTCTGGTTTAATTAACAAATTGGGATTGTGCTGCAACCATCCAAGTCATTTTACTGAGTATGCACTTTACGTTGCACAATCTAAAATAGGAAAAGGACCCTCCACCTGTGCAAATGAACACACACATCCCAGCTGGAAAGAGCAGACATACGCTACCTCTGCCAGATTGCTCAGAAACTGTACTTTAATCATCCTCACCTCCAGCCCACAAAGATGCCTTGAGCAGGAAGCTTGCTGACAGCCACCACGTTTAGTCTTAAAGCCTCAAGGTCAGTGGAATAAAATGATATCAAAGTCAAAGAGCATTCATCAGCTGTTGATATAGGATACCTGAGACTTGAACTGAGTATATAGGATTTGGGAGGGGGTATGTTCCCTAATAATTTACTCTAGTATGTTCATGCTTTATAACATGGACAGAGTTTTGTTCTGTACTCCAGCAGGTAGTATGTAATTCAAGGATAGCAAGTTTACATTTTGCTCCCTTTTTGAATCCATCAACCTTCTTTGCAGTTAATATTCAGAAAGCTGAATAATAAAATGTATAAGTTATGTAAAAAGCACAAAAAATGAGAATATACACTGACAGACTGATATGAAGCTCAAGCTGATAAGGAAAAGAATCTAATAAAATTAAACATCGGTGATGAGAAAAAATTGAGTTTAAAATCAAAACAGCCATTCTTTCTTTAGTACACTACTTCATGGAGAGCAATTAAGAAGGCACAGTGTACAAACATCTCTCAGTATCATCCATTCCCTGGCTAACCTGCTAAGCATACTCTTCCCTTTGTCATCTCCTCTTCCTCTTCCTCCTTGCCCTCTCTGCCCCGTTGTTGAGCTTGTTTGGGGTGG
>PPHD01001296.1:0-44769 GCA_002909625.1 Bambusicola thoracicus
GGTTTGGGCCGCCGCCGCTCAGCGCGCCATGGCCGCGCCCGGGCCCTGCCGGCGGGCGGGAGGGAGCGGAGCCGGGCCGCGCTCGTGACAGCACCGCGCTCCGCAGGAACTGAGCTCAGCAGGAAGGGGAAGGGCTCCGCGAGGCTCTGCCCGCCCCGGACCGCCCCCACGGCGCGCTGCCCCGGCACCGAGACTGCGGGGTACCCCGGAGCGCCCGACGGCAGCGGAGAGCGCGCCTACGGGCTCCGCTCATTGCCTTAATGCAGCAGAGGAAAGCGAGAACGGGATTCAGTACTTGGCTGTTTCTGGGCTTAAGCTGCTCAGAACCACGCTTGTACAGACACGTACGCTCGTACAGCCCCAGCTCTTGGTGAACGGCTTCCCAAGATACAGCACCGGGATCCAGCGACCATGAAGATAGAGTGATTTGGAATATGGAATTTAGAACTCCAGTGCTGTTAGAGCAGGCAGGGAAGCTCTGAGCTACACCAGTCCCTTAGCGCTTATAGACACTGCGTGCTTCCTGCTTTGTGAGCTAACGAGGAAACAGAAAAAGATACATTAAATCTTCCGGTATAAAGAAATAAGGCAGACTTTCAGAATGGGATAAATGCCGCCTAATAACGGCTGAGGCGCTCCGCTCAGCGCCTCCTGTAGGGCACAGGAGCTGCACAGTGCTGCGGCACGAAGGGCAGAGCGATGCTGCCATCTGCGGACAGCCAGAATTACAGCCCCTCCCAGGCAGGACGTGGACAAAAGACTGCTCAGCACTGCATGAATTCCCAACGTCTGAAGTTTCTACTAGAGGGCACGCTTCTTTAAAGGGACTTTGCCTATTAGCGTGCTTCTTGGTTATGTATCTGCAAACCCTCTAGAAGAAATGCACGGACTGCCAAAAAACTCCCAAACACAGCTGTCTCCACTACCTCAGGCCAGTGCTGGTAAGGAGGCAGCAGCAACAGCACCACGAGAAGCCCCCATGCTTACACAGCAGGGAAAAGGAAGACTAAGCCATCACTGGTTCTTCCAAAAGGGAGGCATTACTCTGCCACAGACCTATGGAGCAAAATAAAGGCATCACAAGAAGAGACGGAGGCACCGAAGGACAGCAGGTCACAAAGGTGAGGATGAAAAAGTTCATCTTTATTAAAAAGATTAAAAGTTGAGGAAGTTCAGCTGGAAGCTCCTGACCAACGCTGAGCAGTGTGTGGCACAGAAAACTGTATCAGAGGGAATTCTGCTTATTGATGAAAGCACTAACACCACTGTGATGTCTGCTGTTAATGTGAGGTGACCTCTGCTACTCAACTTCTTATCCAATGGGATGGAAGGACACGATAATGCAACTCATAAGAAGACTCGGCACACATGAAATGATAGGTATGAGCTTTCATGTCCTTATACCATAACCACTGCAGAGAAAGACCCCATCCTTCCCAGAGAATTCTCTAAAACATGTGCGAAAACACAGAGTGATGTAAAAGAATTTAACCCAGTATAGTTAACAGAGTAACATTCAGTCATTTTACTGAGTAAGAAAGGCTAGGAGGTGCTTTAGGACACATTTATCAGTTAACCTACCAGTGCAGACTCATCACACAGCAACACAGCTCAAGAGAGACCCGTAAGAAGCTTAAGAAATGTGTATTCAGGTACATGGGACAGGAAGGAGAGAGACAGGGAAAGACTCAGCATCCTCAGCACAAAACAAACCAAGGGAGCCTCTCTTAGCACTCATTGTCAGCTCAGAGGTGATTTTGGTCTGCTCACACTGCTTCAGTCACCCCTTAGGTTAGTTCATACCTATAATACTTTCTAATGCTAACACCCTTTTGGAAAGCACACAGAGATAAAGCACTTGTTAGTTTCAAAGCTGTGACAGTGATGTTGGCTCAGCATCCCTGTGAGGTAGGCAATAGTTAGCTGTTTCCTGATACACAAAGTAGGTAAATGACTTCCTCAAGGCCATGGTGAAGAAAGTGGGAGCTCTTATCAGTATCCCCAAGAGCGTGGAATTATATTCTTTCACAGACAGGGAACTGTACGCAACCAGCATCTGTCAGGAAGCAAAAGCATTTTAGACTGATTTTCCTCAAATCCTCACCACTAAACTGCTTTGAAACTCCTCTCCTTGAAAAGGGTTCCACACAGATACACACGTATTAGTGAACTCTTCCTTCATCTCTTTGAACAAAAAGCAATGGTCCTTCTCGTGACTAAGGGGCAGCCCCAGTACCATCACAGTTGCATACACGACTTCACTACTAGTTATTCCCCTGGTCTTTCTCCACCAGTACAGCTATGAGACACATGAGCCTTGTCTTAGTAACCACAAGGAATTTAGCTTGAGTAACTCTATGCATAAGGAGTAGAAAAAGAGAACTACTCTTTTAAACTGACAGCTATGTAAAAAGGAGCCATCACAAACTGAAGCACACAGCTGCTACAAAGGATAACAATGAAGCCACTGAGATTAATACACCCACCTATCTCCCAGTGTAGTTGGCAGATGCACCAGCTCAGTCCACATGTCCAGAAAAGCTTTTACTCTGCAAAAAAGTGCCGTGGGTCACAGAGCCAAGCCCTTCTTTATTCTGTAGGTCCACAAACAACAGTACTGTGTTGTTCATCTCTACTTAAAGCAGTTTCCAAAACACTTCTGGCTATCTCTCCCCATCTGCCCAAGCTGAACTTTTTCCTTTTCTCCTCATGTTTCTAATCTAACCAAGTATTTTGCTCTATACAGCAGCAGACAGTTGCTGAAGTCCATATCTTTTCTCCTGCCCGGTCAGATCGGGCATTGTCACTGAACCCTCAATATTATGTAATCCTGTCTCATTAACAGCTTCAGCGCTGGCAGTGGCACACTCCACTAATACAACACTCAGTACTTTTGAATGTGTGACTTAATTATGACAGGTGGAGGACAACGCCATGCTAAGTTTATTGCTCGTGTTTAAAAGTCCTTTATATAGTAATCAACACGCTCCCCCTTGGCTCAAAAGCAAGGCTGTGCTCCGGGCACTAACAGAAGTGGAACACCAGGATGAATTCGTGTGAAGCTCTTCACAACTCCTCTAAACAATGCTGTAAGGTGTAGGGGGAGGAGAAGAGGTGGGGAAACTCACTTCAGAGCTCCTAACATGTAAGTGGGATTCAGTCACACAAACTGGTCTGCCTTAGAACAAATCTGCTTAGTAAAGATGGTTTCTTCCTGTTCCCAGTTCTCAATTATATGTAGAGACAACACTATCATTTATTTTTGCTAAGCCCATGTCTTTCTCCTTCACTTCTTACTTGGGCTTCTTTTAGGCCTTACAATAGGACATTTGGCTATGGTACTTCAAGCCTCTAAACAGACTGAGAGAACAACAATAAAAAAACACATTTTTTAAACTGAAAGCTTGTTCTCCCACTCAAATATCAATCCAAGTCCAAGAATTCTGGCACCCTGGCCATCAGTTCTCCTTAACTAGATGGCTGTCCTTTCAGACAGTTAAATTTAAGCACAAGTAGAAAGGGAAACCACTTGTTTTTCTATGCACTGAAAGCTATTCAGTTGCGTGATTTGCATTTACAGGTTCAGCTTTCAAAGCAGAATACATTTACTTGTTTTGTCTTCAAGCTTGTGCAGTGGGCTACTTGTGCTTCATTTTAGCACCAACACACCACAGAGACACAATTTTGTGCTTTCTAGACTATAAGAATCCAGCAGAGACAGCAGTGAATGAATCAGTTTCCTAATACCATTCAGGGGCCTTGGAAATTAAAGCTCAAAAGGAAAGAGAAAACCAACAATAATTAAAAGATACGACTGATGAATCATGTTCTCAAGGGAGTGAAGTAATAGCACCTATGTCATTGTGATGCTAAACATTTGGCAGTGCTTTCTGTTTGCCATGTAGGAGCCACGGAACTCCATGACCGTGGTAAGGAGTTGTAAGAGCAATCAATCTACTTGTGAAGGGAGAGTCTGTATAAGACACAATCTTACTTCCATTAACAGTGGCAGCCCCTCAGAATTCATCAGCAGAAGGGTGACATTCTTTAAACTCTTGTTCTCAGGTCACGTTGCTTCTCCAGAATCAAAGCTGCAAGGAAGCGATATTCCAAGGAACTGATAAATGGCTTCTCTAAAGCCTGTTGTGAAAGCTAACCTAGACCAGAAATAATAACACTCACATACAATCAGCAGCTCAGGACAGTCTCTCCATGCTTCACGCTGTCCATAACAGGTCAACTACCCACATAATCCCCCTCTTCATTGGCATTAATACTGAACCGTGAGGTCTGGCTCTACAGCTCATTACAGTTTGGGCAGAGCACCAGCTGGCGCCAGCATAATTCCAAAAACATAGAAGAGCCCCAAAAGGAGATTGAGTTTGGCTGTCCGCTGAGGAATTTTGTTGAAGTTTTGACTCCGAAATTGCCTCTCCAGTGAAAATGCCATCGGGATGGTGAGCAGCGGCAATGCCATGCTGATGGTGTAGCGTGTGGCCAACACACAGAAAATCAAGTAGGGTAAGAAGAGCAGCACGGTGTAGAGAACATAGGAGAACGCAGGGCCGATGAGGATAGCCAAGGTGACAATGCCCGCCTGCTGGTCAGACTCCATGTCTCGCGTGTTGTTGCTGTGCAGGATGGCCTCAGTACTGAGAGCCAGAGGGACAGCGTAGAGCAGTGGTGAGACAGACAGATAACCAACCTGCACAGCATGGGCAAACATGACGGCCAGGGGCCCAAAGGTGATCAGGATCACCACATCTCCAAGCGCAACATATTTAAATCCAATTCCTGTGGCAAAACACAAGAATACAATGAAGCATCATCAAACAAACAACTCAAAAGACAACAGAGAATGGATTACAACAGACCAGCCCTTCCCATAGAAACACTGTAAAACAGCCAACACGTACAGAGCTATGGCTGAGAGGCATATTTTCTCTTTTTTCCCAAGAGAATAAAGAAAATGCAGCTCGTTAATTTCTCCAGCCTCTCATGTTGCACCAACCCAACCCAGAGCAATACTAAGAACATCCTCTTCTCAATAAAACAAGCACGTACTGTTCTGCATTCTCAATGGAATTCCATCTAAAGAATAACAGCATTCCAAGACATAACAAATCCCACCAATGGAAAAGAACACATGCAGCAAGTCCTGCTGTCGAAGACATGAGATATACACAAGAAAAAGCTTTGGTAACAGTTCTAAGGAGCACCTCCAGCCATACAGAGCTAACAATGTTGCTACGCTTGCTAGTGTTCGTTGATGAACAGACCTGAACCTGCCTTGCAATTTTTTGTTCAGATAACAGGAAGAGCTGTGTCTCAGAACCGAGGAGATAAGGAAGTTTTATTGAATCTTTGTACCAAGGAAATAGGAGATCCTGCTTGGAATCAGTCACTGAATACTGACGTTCAGTTTCTGGGAAACTTGCATATGTAACATAACTCTAAGAAAGTTCTGCACGTGTAACACACCTCTTAGAAAACTCCTCATATGTAGCACAAGTAATGCATGTTAACTAAAGATCTTTTGTAAGCATGCAGCCATGCTGATAGGAGAATTACCCCCATGCACTCAGCACTGCTGTTAAAGAACGCCTGTTTTCTAACACTCCAACTTGAGTCTTAGAGACCGTCCTGATCAACTGCCTTACGATATCAATGTCTCAATGCTACTTTCCAGCTGAACTTGATGCATCCCTTCTTGCACCTTCCCACAGCAATCAATGGCAAGGCTATGTACCAGCGCTCCAGGGGATACCACCAAATATTTTCCAGGCAGCTTATTAGATCACTTGTTATTAGATCTACTCTGACAAGTCAGCTCACTGTCACATTCAGACCGAAAGCAAACAGCACCCGGTGCTTACCTCCAGTATAGAGGAAGGAGCTCGACAGCCCCCCGAAGTAAACCAGGGCCAGGTGCTCCAGCTTCAGCGTCGAGACGGCGTAGAGCCCTGCAGCGCAGACGCAACCCACAGTGTACAGGAACACCCCGAACCGGACCACGTCCTGAGGCTCCAAGATCTGGTCCACCAACGTCCTGTCATCGCTCTTCTTGTGATCGATGCCTTTGGAGAAGTCGTAGTACGTGTTCACCAGGTTGCCGGCCCCGTGCACGGCCAGCACGGCCACGGCGCTGCCCACCAGCAGCCGCGGGTCCAGCGCTCCCTCGGCCCGGTAGGCCAACGCGCTGCCCAGAGCCACGGGAGTGAGAGAAGCGCTGAAGCTCCAGGGCCGCAGCGCCAGCACATAGGCCGCGCACTTCTGCCTCCAGCCGCCGGCGGGGCCGCGCTCAGCCCCCGCCCCGCAGTCGTTCCTCTCGCCGCCTCGAGGGCTCTCGGCGTTAATGCTGATCTTCTGCACCAGCTCCGCCGGCCCCATGCTCTCGCAACACCTGCAAGGAGAAGGGCGGCGCGTCAGAGCCCGGAGGGGCGGGAGGGACGAACCGCCGCCATGGCTGCGCCTGAGGAGAGTCCCGCGCGGCGCCCGAGGCGATGCGCACCGCCCCCCCCGCCCCTCAGCCCCGCGCCAAGGGTTCCGCTTCCGCGCGGCCCAAAGGGAATCTGTAACGCTCCGCCGGGGTCTGATGGAAGTATAAAATGCCGCACGGCTGCCAGGGGTGGCTCTGAGGCGCCTCCCAGCCCCGCTCTACGCGCCACTGTGTTTGCTGAGAGCCGCTTCACCGCGCCCGCCCTTGGCCCCACACGGACTCATTTCAGGAACACACCGGGCGCGGCGCGGCACCTCAGCCCTCGCGCACGCGTACAACGCGCACGGGCTGCCGTGAAGGGCGGAGGGCTGCCGGCTCTGGAAGGCGGGCCTAGCCCAGGCTCGTCTCCGGCCGAGCAAACCTAGCTCTCTATTGGTCGAGCGCGCTGCCAGTCACTCGCAGTTCACCTGCTGATTGGTAGCGCGGTGACGGTCACTCTTCTTTTGGTTCCTCAGGAGGAGAGGCGGGGCTAGGAGCGCCCCTTCTCTTTTACTCTATTTCTATTGGCCAAATGCAGTACCTATCAACCCTTTTCTGGAAGCTTATGGGCCGATAGCGTCTCGCCGGTCCGGTAGGCGCGGGGGAGGCCGCCGGGGCCCAGAGCGGGGGAGCCGGCGGCAGCGGCAGCGGTTGGGTGGAGGCGGCGGGTGAGTGTTGCTCGGGAGCTTCCCTTCAGCATCCCTTAACTCCTCGCTCCCTGGCGCGGCCCCGCCATCACGGCCCTCCCGCCTCACAGCCCGCCAGGCCGGCGCCTCGCGCCCTGTCAGCGGTCCGGCCGCCTCAGCCCCGCGGCCTCCTCCAGCCCCACAGCGGAGGCCCCGTGCCCGCCGCGCTGCGCGCCCTCAGCCCTCCCGCGTTCCCGCCTTGTGGGGCTCGGGCCTGTCGCCTCCCTCAGCGGGGATGGAGCTCCCTCAGGGTGCTCCGCTCGTCCCGAGGAGCCCCGAGGTCGCCTCGCGCGGTGTTCTCCGTGGGATTTGTGGCTGTGTGGGGAATACAGGGGGGGAAAAATTGAAGTTCTGGTGCGTGGTGCTGCTGTGGGCCCTTCTGTCAGGTGGCCACCTTGGGTTTATGTGATCTGATGTTTTGAAACCTATAAATATTCTCTACAAAAAAAAAAAAAAGCACTCTTGAGGAAGTTCTGATGCATGTTACAATAGCAAACATCCCACTGCAGTGACTGCTGTTGCTATAAGTGGATATCTCATCTCTAAATATCTCCCGAGGAATGTAATGCTTGCCAGGCCCCAAGTGTTGTTAGAGCACTGGGATTTCTGTGGAGAAACCTGGGTGAAAATGCCACAGGAATCAGATGCCGTAATGACACACCCATGGGAAGGACTGTGCTCCGTTATAGGGGTGACTGTAAAACTTCATCTTACTGTGGTGTCTTTTTGGCTGTTGTGTGTCTTGCAGTTAGAGCACCGTGGGTGCACCTGACCTACCGGAGTATGTTTTGGTGTTGGAGGAACCAGGGAGGAAATGGGCTGTGGCAGACATCACAGTGTGATGTAGTGATGTGGTTTTATCACGGGGCTGTAGTGTCTAGGGGGAGGTAATGGTTAGCTCTATTGTTTATACTGTCTGGCACAGCATCCTGGCATGCAGTGGGATATATGTTGGGAAAAGGCAGTAGGGGCAGTAGCTCAGAGATTTCAGTAACCGAAAGTACTAAAAATCCTTTGTCTCTGAAGAACTTACAGGACTTGATGCCCCAAGCCCCAGCATAACAGCACCATGTCAGGCACTGTGTCTATTCTCCAACAATTTGCCAATGGCTTGAAGAGTCGCAGTGAAGAAACAAGGGCGAAAGCTGCCAAGGACCTGCAGCATTATGTCACTATGGAGCTCCGTGAAGTGAGTGCTGTGAAAAATGTATCATCTGTCTATCAAATGAGCGTAGTCTGAGTGCTCTGGGGATGGGTGTTTTTGGAACATGGAAACTGTTATTAGTGAGGAGGTGGGGCATAACATGGAGCTTACCTTTGCCCAAGCATGTAGGAGAAGAGAGGTGAGCGATGGATGTTCAAGCACCAGGATAAATAAACTCAACAGGTCAAGGGCATAAAGATGAGAAATTTTATAATGCGTGGTTGATTTAATTTCTTTCTATTAGTGTAACCTAAGGAGCATTGTCTCTGTGGGGGTTTTGGAAGTAGTAAGAGAAGAGAGAATGCTGAAAGCCTATATGAATCTTTTCCTGTTACAGATGAGCCAGGAGGAGTCCACCAGGTTTTATGATCAGCTGAACCATCACATTTTTGAACTGGTCTCTAGCTCTGATGCAAATGAAAGGAAGGGTGGCATTTTGGCTATAGGTGAGTAAAAATGCTTTATGCCTTTGAGCTTTCTCTTCATGTACTTGTTCAATTGGGACAGATTTTCCAAATGAATGAACTTCTGCAGTCAGAGCCTTATGTCCCACTGCTCAATACGCTGGGTGTGTGCTAGCTGCTGGGCTCGGAAAATCTGTCTATTAGTGTCAGCGTGGGAGCTGCTGAATGCTGAGAGTGACTGAAAAGCTGGTGCTTAATGGGCAGTGAGCTCTTCTGGGAGTCAAACATCAAACATGAATGAGTGCTGAGCACATGAAAATTCTGTTCCTGTGCTCAACGGAGAACAATTTGTGCTCTCTGATATAGTGGTTGGCAACCCTGCTGAGGCAGGGCGATTGGAACTAGATGATCTTTGAGGTCTCTTCCAGCCCAAGTGATTCTGTTTTATATGCGTCCTGGAGGGCTGACTTCTGAACTCTTTTCTGTCCGAGGAGATTGATTATTGTTATTTACGTTTACTTGGCTCAGTAACAGCATCTTCCATCCAAGGGAGAGGCTTACGTAGCTTTTGCCTTAATTCTGATCAGGTGCTCTGTCAGTTGCTCTGGTTGTGCTTTTTGTGATGTGGCAGAGCTGCCTGTACTTTAATTGTTAAGAAAATCAGCTTGTGTAAATACTTTGCTTTCTGAATGAATAGCTTGTACTGTAGGAATTACTTCTCTAACAACCAAGTAGGAGTCACCTATGGGTTAGCTTCACAGACATAACCATCCAATCCCAACAAGTTTGAAGACAGTAGAAGCCTCATAGCTAGAGAAATTGTTATTGACAACATCTGATTTTTAGGCTGACAGTATTGTTTTCAAATTGTTTCTGTGACTTTAGTGCTGTTGAAAGGTGCTGGATTGACAGCCCTGAATACTGATGGTCTCTTTATCTACAGAGCAGATACAAGCCAGGCACTGGCAGCACAAGCTTCCACCATGCTGCCCTGCCAATGTGCCTCTACCCCTAGCCTGGAGAGCCCACCTCTAGGGCTGATGGAGGAGAATAGTTTCCGCGGTCCATTCAGTCGTTCACTTCTCTGCTGAGGTGGACCAGTTGTAGTAGTTGCATGTGAATGGATGCCTTCCTATTAGGAATGGGTCTGTGATCCTAGGGTGGATTTTCTTTTCTGTTTTTGAACTAAAAAGGGGGGAAATCTATAAAGCTATTTGATGCGTTTTCCTGTCCGTTTAACAATGCACATTTGGAAGAATGGTGACCCTCCCCTATTGTTTTTTTTCTTTTTTTTTCTTCTTTTTTTCCAATGGATTTGCAGTTTAGGAAAAGTTAATGGGAATCTTTAAGGAATGGATAGGGAACATTAACTCTCACTTAGGGATTAGCTGCTGTCTGCTCCACCGATCCTTAGGGAGAACCTACAGCACTGCTCCTTTTCTCTACAGCAAGCCTTATTGGTGTTGAAGGAGGTAACGCCACCCGTATCGGCAGGTTTGCAAACTACCTGAGGAACCTTTTGCCATCCAATGACCCTGTTGTAATGGAAATGGCTTCCAAAGCTATCGGGCGGCTTGCAATGGCTGGTGACACCTTCACAGCTGAGTATGTGGAGTTTGAGGTGAAACGTGCTCTGGAATGGCTGGGGGCTGACAGGAATGAAGGTCGAAGACACGCAGCTGTAAGTGATATATATATGTATGTATTTTTTTTTGTCTTCACCTGTGTTGGAGTGGGATGGTTAGGGCTAATAGTGGTGGGAGAGGTTCTCAGAAAGCTGGGAAAAAGCTCTGCTAGTGCAAGTATAAGGATCTGTGATGCTGTCATAGCAGATGTGGTGTCTCCTCACTTCTACCTTATGAATTCCTCGTGACTAAACAAGGTTGAGACACCATTGTGCTATGATCTGTAAAAGTGGACAGAGCTGGGTACAGCTCAGGCTCACAGGCACTAACAGTCTAAATAAATGATACTGCATTGTAGAAATTGAGGTTTGTGTATGGGTGCTCATTTTCACAGATTTCCTGTTTCTTTTCCCACCTCCAGGTTCTTGTACTGCGTGAGCTGGCAATCAGTGTGCCTACCTTCTTCTTCCAACAAGTGCAGCCATTCTTTGACAATATTTTTGTGGCTGTGTGGGATCCCAAGCAGGCCATTCGAGAGGGAGCTGTTTCTGCCTTAAGAGCCTGCCTTATCCTCACCACTCAGCGGGAACCAAAAGAAATGCAGAAACCTCAGTGGTACAGAGTAAGAAAGTAACTTTATTTTGAAGCAGCTGTTTTAGAAGAGTTGAGCTTTGTCTGAAGTTCAGCTTTGCTGCCATTGCCACATGCATTAAGCCTTCCTAGTATCAATCAGAATTTGGACAGTGCAGCTAAATACTGTGAACTCTGCTTCCTTGTGGTCAAAAATGTGATGCAGCTATTGATGACGTTTGTAGCATGGCATGGCTGACTGGCTGTTTGATTAGTGCTGTTGAAAGTATTCTGCAGCAGATTCTATGACTTGTGGATAGTTCTTAGCTAGCAGTATTAATGACTATTTTTCTGCTGGCTTTGCCTCCATTATGATCATTGAGATTTTAATTTTCCTTTTCTTTTCCCCAAGCATACATACGAAGAGGCTGAGAAGGGTTTTGATGAAACTTTGGCCAAGGAGAAAGGAATGAACCGTGATGACCGAATCCATGGTGCCTTATTGATCCTCAATGAGCTCGTGAGGATCAGCAGTATGGAGGGAGAGGTGAGCAAATGAGCAAGATGGGGACTATGGCTTTTGGCTGCCAATCTGTTGATTGACAGTGGGTAGCAGCTCAGCAGCCTGTGAAAATAAACCACTGTGTTTGAAATGGATTGATCTGAATGTGGATCAGAGCACTGATTGTTTCAAATTAGGTAGTGTCAGACAAAAAACAACAAGTTTGGGCTGAATAGGCATCAAGCTCTGATGGAAAGTGCTATTAATTGAATTAATTACAAAAGAAAAAAATTGTACAGAGTGTAGTCTCTTGTTTCAAAGTAGATATCCAAATATTTGTTGTTGAATTAAGCTTAGTTGATGTCTTCCAGCCGTTTGGATATCAATGATTCAACGTGCTGCTCAGGAGATTTAGGTAGCACTGGACTGGGTATCTTCTAGTCACCTCTGTTGTTTTCAAATGTGCTTTTCTGCTTTATCCAGCGCCTTAGAGAGGAGATGGAGGAGATCACTCAGCAGCAGCTTGTGCATGACAAGTACTGCAAAGACCTGATGGGCTTTAGTACCAAACCTCGCCACATCACTCCCTTCACCAGCTTCCAGTCTCTTCAGCCCTCTCAGTCAAATGCTTTGGCCGGTCTTCTGGGTTACAATGCCCACCAAGGAATCATGGGTTTTGCAACGTCACCTGTGCCAGCAAAGTCTACATTGGTAGAAAGTCGATGCTGCAGAGATCTAATGGAGGAGAAGTTTGATCAGGTAAGCATTCAGTCTCGCCTTTCCGAATTCACCACACCGGTTCTTGTAATGTAGTTGACCTGTATGTCCTTATTAGGCAGACAGTACTGCCTAATACTGAATCAGGGCATAAACATTCAGTAATTGTATGTATTCTAGCTCTGTAACTCTCTCTGTTAGAGCAGTCGCTTAATTTCCTGATTATCTGCTTCCTGATGGGCTCTGAAGCCAAAAGTCAATAGAATGCCTTAAGGTATCCATGTAATAAACAGTTTTGCCTTACTTCCAATAGCCATCCTTCATATCCCAATCCATATCCTTTCAGGTGTGCCAGTGGGTTCTTAAGTGCAGAACCAGCAAAAATTCTTTGATCCAGATGACAGTTCTCAATCTGCTACCACGGCTGGCAGCTTTCCGTCCTTCAGCGTTCACAGGTGAGGAGACAGATGGCTGAATGTTAGAAGTGAAATTGTACTTGAAGTTACCCAGATGAGTTTGTGCAGACAATGCAGAAGTAGAACTGTGGTACTTGGGAGATGAGTGGACAAAATCCTCCAAGCAAGTGGTGGGAGGACAGACTTTTTTTCTGGGTAAATATGACTTGAAATCTGATGCCTGTGTGTTGCTCTGATGAAGAAAATGGATTGAAAGCTGTTCTCTGAATTCTGTGATTGATACCCTAAGAAGTAGAACCTCATTTATTTTTTGTATTAGTGTGTTGCATTTAGGGCTGAACTCTGTTCTCTTGATCACAATCAGTGTGGCCTTAACACTGTCAGCGGAGTTGTCTTTCTCTGTTGCATTTGCCAGTAAATCTGAAGGTAAAGTAAGAAGTAGCTGCTGCTGCAGTTCAGCTGATTTGTCAAGCAAGCTTAGAAGAATATATGAGTTGTAGGCATGTCATCAAACTGATCCAAGTAGGTTGGAAAATCATGATTAAGTTTCCACTCAATCACTATAAAAACAAGGTACTTGTTTCATGTTTGCATATATAATCCCTAGGCAGTGTCTTGGACCACCTGTTGAGGTGTTCTCCTGTAGCTCTTTCATTTCTGTGGAACTAATTTTTCAAGAGGAAAAAAAAGTCTTTGAGGCTGTGGGAATTGTATCAGGTAGTGACATGTTTGCCACCACTTACACCAGTGAATTTTATATTGCAGTGTCCTTCCCCTGGTTTTGTACTTGTAAATACATAGTTACAAATTTGCTGCAACTGTATAACCTGAAGGACTTCCAACATTTATCTTGTTCTCTCTTGTGGGCAGCTGATCAGTATCTTCCAGACACCATGAACCATGTTCTCAGCTGTGTGAAGAAAGAGAAGGAGAGAACAGCAGCCTTCCAGGCCTTGGGTTTGCTTTCTGTGGCTGTCAGATCTGAGTTTCAAGCTTACCTGCCAAAAGTCCTTGAAATAATAAAAGCAGCTCTTCCACCAAAGGACTTTGCTCACAAGTAAGTATGCCAAAGTTAGAGGAAGAAACTGAAGAAGCCATTTTTTGTCTAATTTTTGTGATGTGGGATAAAATTATCATGTTAAAATGAGTTATTTTTGTAAGACTGATAATGGAAGTGAGATGAGGAAAAAAGGTTTGAAAAATAGCAGCTCCTATGAATTAACTACTATGTGGTCTCTTTCCAGGAGGCAGAAGTCTGTGCAGGTTGATGCTACAGTCTTCACCTGCATTAGTATGTTGGCGCGAGCCATGGGACCAAGTATCCAGCAGGACATTAAAGAGCTTCTGGAACCTATGCTGGCCGTGGGTCTGAGGTAACTATGAGGCACAGGAGCACTTTTTTCTGTTCACCACTGGATGGCATTGTTGGCCATGCAGAAGCAGAGTTTGAAAGTATTCAGGTTGTGAAGGAAGATTATTTCTTTAAATGATTTGTATTGCTCTTTCAGAAGAGTAATATTATACGTCTCTTGAATTACTTAAGAGCATTGGTCTCTGTAAATAAAGGACCTAGTGAATTCTAAGGCAATCTCCTTTACTTCCCACTGTTGAGATACTTCTGGCAGCAGCCTGCAAAAGTTTAGAAAGCCTCTGAAGGACAGCAGATTTCTTCCATATCACGTTGGCAGGGAAGCAGAATGATGAACATTTGCTTCTGGTTTCTCTTCCATGGGAAATTTCATAGCTCATGAAGCTATTAATATGGGAAGGTACAGAGGAAGTATCCTGGAAGCATGAAGCTGCTGAGATTAATGTTACCACCTGGAGCTGACTTTATTTGCCTTTGTGTCTAAGAGGCAAAAGTAAGATGAATCACTGAAGTTTCTATCAATGTATGCTGTCATGATGACTGTCTGCCTTCTCCTTTCCATCAGCCCTGCTCTAACAGCTGTGCTATACGACTTGAGTCGTCAGATCCCCCAGCTAAAGAAGGATATCCAGGATGGGCTGCTGAAAATGCTTTCCCTTGTTTTAATGCACAAACCTCTGCGACATCCAGGCATGCCAAAAGGTCTTGCCCACCAACTGGCCTCCCCTAGCCTCACCAACATCCCAGAAGCCAGTGATGTGGGTAGCATCACACTTGCCCTACGTACGCTGGGCAGCTTTGAGTTTGAAGGTAAGCTATGGAATAAGGAAGCAAAAGGCTTCCTTAAACTCCTATAACCCAGTAAGACAGTAAATCAAGGTGTGAATTTGTGTTAAGTTCCTGTCTTCTTCTTTCTAGGGCATTCTCTGACTCAGTTTGTCCGGCATTGTGCAGACCACTTTCTGAACAGCGAGCACAAGGAGATACGGATGGAGGCAGCCCGCACTTGTTCTCGTCTGCTCACGCCTTCCATCCACTTGATCAGTGGCCATGCCCACGTGGTCAGTCAGACAGCAGTGCAGGTTGTGGCTGATGTTCTCAGCAAACTGCTTGTGGTTGGAATAACGGACCCAGGTTAGTGTGGCATTCGGTGAAAGGGATTTTCCTACTGTATGTTGATGTAGGGTCTGAACATGCTTTCCATTAACTTAAGATGTCAGTCTTTACAATCAAAATGCTGGTAGCCTGAGACAAATTGTTTTCTGCACACAGTTTCCACATGTACTGTTCATATGTGCAAGAGGTTGACATTGTACTGATTGGGGTATTGATGCAGTACTGAGCAGCACTGAATCTGTTGGGCCGACATAGCTTGTTTCTCATGGGTAAAATGCTGAGGTAGTATTTAATGCTGGGAAAGCTCTCAGCATCTTTTTTTTTTTTTTTTTTTGAAGTTGTGAAAAATTGTCAGTTGTGAGTAAGGGTAGTAATAGTAAAAACAGGAGCTTACTGCATTTAAAGGAAAACAAATGTTTTCTTGCAGACCCTGATATACGTTTCTGTGTGTTGGCGTCTCTGGATGAGCGATTTGATGCTCACCTTGCCCAGGCAGAAAACTTGCAAGCTCTTTTTGTGGCCCTGAACGATCAAGTATTTGAAATCCGAGAGCTGGCCATCTGTACTGTGGGTCGCCTGAGCAGCATGAACCCTGCCTTTGTCATGCCTTTCCTGCGCAAGATGTTAATCCAGGTAATGAAGAGGGATCCCTGCAAGGTATTTGGTAACCGAGATTAAGATAGTGCTAAAGAACTAAAAGCTACCTGACTGCAGTGAATGTAAGGGAGGGTGAGTGAGTGTATTGATCACTCAGCTTAGGTTTCAGCAAGTCTTTCTTACTGATGCATGTTTGGAATGAAGCTCTAGGAATGTGTTTAGTAGGAGAGGATAGTAGTCACCGTTTTGCTCTGTGTTTATCTTGATGGAGTGCTTTCCAACTGTACTGAGGAAGAATGTTCTGCGCAACTTCTAGGCAAATGGGTGGCTCTATTCCACGCGAGTGTATTTGTTTTGAAGACATATATTCCAGTTAACTGTTTGGATGGAGTGCAGATGTAGAACACCATTTGAAAGTGCTGAGGTTCTTTTTTTCTTTTGGTGTCATTGGATAGGAGAGAAATCTGAAGAGTTTTTAGCTACGTTTTATTTTCTTATTTCTCATGCTTCCGTTGTCTTTTCTGCAGATTCTAACAGAACTAGAACACAGTGGTGTTGGTAGGATTAAAGAGCAAAGTGCCAGGATGTTGGGTCATTTGGTTTCTAACGCTCCGCGTCTCATTCGTCCATATATGGAGCCTATCCTTAAGGTACAGTCAGTTTCTCTTCCTCTCTGCTTCCCTCACATGCACATTTTCTGATGAGTTTGGAGTAAAATGATACGGCAAGTGAGTGTACAACCCCTACCTTGATGATCAGAAGTTGTTTTTCTTTCACTTCACCATAGCAGTAGAAAGTCAGATTGATATGGATGTTACCCAGAGTTATAATGCATGTATATGACAGAGTAACCTAATTTGATTCTGGATTTGCATAAAATTTGTGACACTGAGTTTTAATTTACTGTTCAAATACTCACTGTGAAGCAAGTTCAGCCTTTGAGGAATTTTAGGTGGAAAGGAAAGAGAAGAACACTTTGAGTATTTCATGTACAGCAAGAAGTCTCAACACATTCTAATCTGTTCGTCTGTCACCTCCCAGGCACTGATAGTGAAACTGAAAGATCCTGATCCAGATCCAAACCCAGGGGTGATTAACAATGTTCTAGCTACCATAGGGGAACTTGCACAGGTAGGGAAATCGCAGGTACCTCTTTTCATGTTTGTCAGTTGTCAAGCTTCTGGTGATGCTAGACGAGGAACTTATGTATGTAATTTTCAATAGGTCAGTGGGCTGGAGATGAGGAAGTGGGTGGATGAACTCTTCATTATCATTATGGACATGCTACAGGACTCTTCCCTGCTGGCTAAAAGACAAGTAAGTGTTTGACAGTTGCACTAAACTTGCTGTTTTTTGTGACAAAAGCGGTAATGAAGTATGTGTCCCATCACAGCTGCTAAAACCAAACTTTAAGTCACTCAAGTCTCTCTCTTGGGGTGCATACAGTCACATTTGTGACTTGTGTCACAAGCTGGGGATTGCAGTGCCTCTTTCATGACACGGTACAGAGTTTACTTCTGGAGGTAAAGAAGGAAGAGGAGGAAAAAGTGAAGTAGTTTTCTTTGAAATGCACAGACTCAGTCTTGGTGCCTGTTTGAACTGTATCTCCAAGTAAAGACAATAAAGTCAGTCACCAATTCTGTTGCATGACATAATACGTTCACTGGTCAAAACGAATCTCTTCTGGATTTAACCATTCCAGGTGGCTCTTTGGACACTGGGTCAGCTTGTGGCTAGCACTGGTTATGTGGTGGAACCATACAGGAAGTACCCAACTTTACTGGAGGTGCTTCTGAACTTCCTAAAGACTGAGCAGAACCAGGGCACCCGTAGAGAGGTACGGACACAAAGCTTTCTCACAATTCTTTCTAAAAGCTTTTTGAAGAGTGCTTTTGAAAGTTGAAATAACTGCCTCTGAGCAAAGACTAAAGAAGAAGAAGTGAAAGATAATTGCTGTGGCTGACATAAGTACAATAAGCAGTATTAAGAGAGTGAAAACATGAATCAGTGAAATGGCCTCCAGCAATTGGATGGAAAGGACCGATGCTTTCTGCAGGCAGTTGTTTTAGTTCCAGATCTTCTTTCCTTAATCTTCAGCACCTTTCCAAGCCTGGACTCATGTGCTGACCTTTGCCTTAGTGCTGCACTTCTGACCAATTTTCTTTGTTTCTCTTTTATCAGGCTATTCGTGTGTTAGGGCTGCTGGGTGCTTTGGACCCCTACAAACACAAGGTGAACATTGGCATGATTGATCAGTCACGAGATGCTTCTGCTGTCAGCCTCTCGGAGTCCAAATCTAGCCAGGATTCTTGTAAGCATCTGGAGAAACATCTGTTTTGGTTTCTCTTCCAAGTGAACATACAAAGTGCTTCCATATACAAACAACTTGTGGGGTTTTTTTTTTTGGTTTATTTAATTTTCTTACCAGTTTATCTTCTCTTCTGAGCAAATTATTATTGTACAAGTTTAAGGTGCTCTTGAACTGGTATGGTATTGAAGAACATTTAATACATAGCTTATGACATTACCTTTTTTCTCCTAGCGGACTACAGTACCAGTGAGATGCTGGTGAACATGGGAAACCTCCCTCTGGATGAATTCTATCCAGCTGTCTCTATGGTGGCACTGATGAGAATTTTCCGAGACCAGTCCTTGTCCCAGCACCACACTATGGTGGTTCAGGCCATCACCTTTATTTTCAAATCCCTTGGACTGAAGTGTGTGCAGTTCCTGCCCCAGGTCATGCCAACGTTCCTTAATGTAATAAGGGTTTGTGATGGTGCCATCCGAGAGGTGTGTACACTCCTTCCCTCTTATTCCACTGCCTTAAAATAAGAATGCATTTAAAAGAGAATGCAGCTGGCTTTGGGCATTGCTGTGCTGTGTGTTGCTGTCTAGCATGCTGCAGAAGTGAGGTACAGCTCTGCCTTTTCTCTCCTTTGAACATTTGATGGAACATCCAGTGGAAAAAAATGTTCTGCTTCTTATTGAAACAGCTGCTTCTGAGCACAGTCCTTATGTGGACAATATCTCATTCTGGGTTTCTTTTTTTCCATCAAGCTGTTTTTTTTTTCCCTAGGAAAACAGCTTGTGCAGCTCCCAGAGCTTTCAGTGATCTCTGCATTAATGTACTGTTGCAGTTACTAAATAGCAGAGGTGGATTCCTAAAGTTTCTGAAACAACTGTGTACTTTGGCACATCTGTGAGAAGGAAAGTTCAATTTGCTACAGTCTGCTAACATCCAGAGCAGCACGGACAGTAATTCCACAGTAGCATTTTCTTTCCTTCCCGCTTAAGTTACAGTTTTAGGAGGAAATGAGAGTTGTGATAATGGGCCTAAGGTGGTGCATCTGACCTGAGATGGCTGCTGTTTGCCAAGCCTTTTTCTCAGGCTGCTGAAAACAGTCTCTGGCGTGGGAAAGGCCATTTGTATTAGTTGTTGATACTGTGTTTTGTAGGTGGGATGGGTGCTGTCTTAGCAGACTCCCAACCCTGCTATAAAACCACTGTTTTCTCCCATACTGAACTACTACTCAGATTGGAAGGAAAAGCTCTTGGGGTTCTGGGTTGGCTGAACTCTTGGACATGGCTGATCTAATTGCTTAAAAGCTGTGTAGTTGTGCACACCTGTTAAAAATGTTTAGGCAAAAGAATATGGTGAAAGTATACTAAGGACAAGAGCTGAAGTGGGTACGTATGGCACTAAAGCCTAAAGGAAGCAGGTCCTTGTCCTGCATGTAAGCATGCTTTCTCAACACACTCCAAAATAAGGTGCAGTATAGGAGCTCAGAGTTCATTCTGGGTAAATGTAGGCGTATTGCTCTCAATAAAGAAGTTTGTGGTATTTCTTCCTCAGTTTTTGCACCTGTTGTCTTTCTCTGAGCTTTACTTTCACTGCATTTTGCCACTGTAGTCTTCAAATACTGCATGAAGAAACTATATTTGATATTTGAACTTGTGACTTGCTTGTGAAACACAGTTTGCTCTGGTGTTCAAATATCTACCTTGATCACTACCTGTCTCTTCCTCCTAGTTCCTGTTCCAGCAGCTGGGGATGTTGGTGTCCTTCGTGAGAAGTCACATTCGGCCCTATATGGATGAAATTGTCACCCTCATGAGAGTGAGTACCATTTTTAAGACAGTCTTGTACTGTTCAAAAACAGCTTTAACAGGAGATGTTCTGAGTTCATAAATAGATAGCATTTCACTTCTTTTTTTCACCTACTATTTGCAAACGCATAGAGATTAAGAGAAATCAGTAGCCTAGAGGTTATTTTTAACAGCCCATACTGGAGGCACTGAATGTTTTAAAAACAAACCAAAGCTGCTCACTTACATAACTCTATAATGAAACTGTAGGCCCTCCATACAAGCTTGAATTTGTGTAGATGTTGTCTCCTACAATCTGCTTTTCTTGAATTGGTACAACTTCGCTGAAGGAGAACTACTAAATTTTTTTCTGGTTTCTTTTTCTTCTGTAGGACTTCTGGGTCATGAACAACTCCATACAGAGCACAATTATCCTACTTATTGAGCAAATTGTGGTGGCTCTAGGAGGCGAGTTCAAGCTCTATCTGCCTCAGCTCATTCCTCACATGTTACGGGTCTTCATGCATGACAATAGTCAGAGTCGAATTGTCTCTGTCAAGGTGTGTGGGAAGCTGCAACCTGCTGGGTTGGTTTGGGTACTGCCAAGGCAGGTGCAGGCTGTGTGCCTTGTTCTAGTAGGACTTCTGCTGCTTGTGTTGTGGGTGCAATGTTGGCAGTGGCTTGGGGTGAAATACAGCCAGTAGTCTCTTGAAAGCATAAGGTCAAAGCTGCTTTTCTCTGGAGACTGATCTATTTAAAATGCATCTTTCCTGACTTTGAGTCATATTGGGTCTTTTTTTTTTTTTTTTTTTTTTTTCCTAGCTATTGAATGCAATCCAGCTCTTTGGAGCTAACCTGGATGACTACCTTCATTTACTACTACCTCCCATTGTAAAGCTGTTTGATGCCCCAGACGCCCCAGTGGTGGCTCGCAAGTAAGTGTTAGTGGCTTCGCAGTCTCTTTTTTTGGCTGTGGCATCCTAGTTCCTCAGTGGTTTCCCTGGCCACGTGTAGAGTGAAATAACTCTTAGTTTTCTGTGTTAAATCATTATGGAAGGCTGTTCTCAGTTGGACTTTACAGCACTGTTATTTGTGTAGAGACTATTAACTTTCTGTTCGCACCTGTCAGCGTTCTAGTCGCTGCAACTTGCAAACTGTCCTGCAAGTGAGAGCTGTGTTAATGCTCTTGGTGATATTTTTCTCATTACTTCTGATGCCTAGGAGTTCTGAGGATGAATCACTTACATGTTTTTTACATTCTGTTTCTCCTGTTGTGCCATGAGAGATTAGAAATCCTCTCTTCTTTCTGCTCTGACTTTAGGGCTGCTCTTGAAACGGTGGACCGCTTGACAGAGTCTCTGGATTTTACTGATTATGCTTCACGAATTATTCATCCCATTGTGAGAACACTAGATCAGAGCCCAGAGCTACGAACAACTGCAATGGACACTCTCTCCTCTCTGGTATTCCAGCTGGGAAAGAAGGTAATGCACTTCTAAGGCTTGTGAGCTTACAGACAAAGGAATAGTCCAAAAGATCAAGGCTTTGAAGTTTGATATTTGTGGTATAATGTTTTGGGGTATTACTACAATTAAACCTTCACAATTGGTTTCTTATCAGATCAGTGTAACAGAGGTGGGATTTTACTGCTCTTGGTGAGTAACGAGTTTATGTATTCCCTTATACAGTACCAGATCTTTATCCCGATGGTAAACAAAGTTCTGGTGCGACACAGAATTAACCATCAACGCTATGATGTTCTTATCTGCAGAATTGTAAAGGTTAGTTGAAATGTATGTTGTTGTTTGCATGAAAGTACTCAAGGAATGTTTTCATGTTGAATTTGTTGTAGCTGGGAGACTTCAAGGTATTCGTAAGGTGAGGAGTAGTTGTTGCTATATGTATGTGTTAAGTATAGATCTGTGAGGAGCCTGAAGTTGGTTGGGAAAACCATTGACAAATGATATCAGTTACTTCCATAGAAAAATCACTGCAAGAAACTTGTAGCCAGTATCATTACTTTTTCTGTTGGAGGTTCTTAAATGTGAATTTCCCCTACTTGTTTCCACAGAGTCAAGACCTAACACTGAGATCAGAAGGTCTCATTTTCTGTAGTAGGGCCAACATTTCAAAAACTCAGTAACTACTGTGTAATTTAGTATAGGACAAGCAGTTCATTGCTGTCCCATATCTAGTAGTGAGATGAGTAGAAAGAAGTGTTTATTTTTAAAGTCAAGTTATTCTGCATTGGTGTATTTTGTCCTTTCATACAAGGAGTTATCTTGGTACGAAGTTATCTTAAATATGAAAAGGCTATCGTTTTAATTCACTGTTTTATAAGCTGTAATAATCATTATTATGAAACATAGTTGTTTGCTTCACAAACTGAGTTGTGAGATTGGCTAATGCACTGACTATCATCCATTTGATTTACAGAAAATTGCTTTTATCTGTGTAGGTGTGATCCTCACTGTGAACTGTTTATTGTAGGGCTATACTCTTGCTGATGAAGAGGAGGATCCCCTGATATATCAGCATCGGATGTTGAGAAGCAACCAGGGAGAAACCTTGGCCAGTGGTCCTGTGGAAACAGGTCCTATGAAGAAATTACACGTTAGCACCATCAACCTGCAGAAGGTAAAACTGGAGCTCTGCACAGCATGATGGAGGAGCTATTATGTCTAAACTAAGCAGTTTGTTCAGTGCGTCTACACATTTCTTTACTTCTCTTTTCTGTTGCTAGCTTTGTACAAGGACAAGGTCAAGGTTGCGTTGGAGATTCCCTTTTAAAATCAGAGGTTGCTAAGGGACTTAAAGATAGGAGCAGCTGCATTATCTGGCTGTTAAAAACTATGAAGTAATCCTGATGCTTCTTCCTTATGCGAAGTATTAAGAAGGCTTCCTTGATTAAAAGGAGTCATCTGTGGTTTCTAGAGACATCTACTTCAGAGCCTCTGCTTTTTTCTAATCAACTACTGCTGTCAAATCTTACTGTTTATTATACCCTCTTCAAGCTGCTGTAGAACTTAATAGCTACGTTAATTTAAACAGTAAATGTTTGCAGCATTCAACTCAGTATCAGGATGGATAGGCTTCAAAATGCCTGACTTAAAAATGTAATTCTAAACGCATTAAGTATTTTTAAGCTGATGTTTCAACAGTAGCTTCAGCTCTTGATGAGTTTTTGCAAGGAAAGAATTATTAATGTTAAATATTTGTTGTGACAGGAATGAATTTCTTAGAAATAAGACCGATCTACTGCGAATTATTTGGTAACTGTAAATGGATTTCAGAGAATTGGAAAGGGAATCTAGAAATATGATTTGGAGTTATGAAGAAGTAATGCTTCCTTTTGATGGCTTTCTTCTGCTTTTGGCCTGTGTTCTGTTTAGATTGGTAGTTAAATTGTTTTGCTTTCTACTGCAGGCCTGGGGAGCAGCAAGAAGAGTCTCCAAAGATGACTGGTTGGAATGGTTAAGACGACTCAGTTTGGAGCTGCTGAAAGATTCCTCCTCACCATCCTTGCGCTCATGCTGGGCCCTGGCTCAGGCATATAATCCTATGGCTCGGTACAGTAATTATGTCTTTTTCAGATCTCTTGAAATTGCAGATGCAAGCCAGGGGTTATAAGGAAAAAAAAAGTTTCTTAAAAGCTCTTAGGTTCTGTAAATAGAGTTCCTGAGACAAATCAAATAGTTGGCAACTTGATTTCATTCCCAGCCTTTGCAATTGGCAGCTCCACGATGTGCACAAAATCTTTAGTGGAATTCTGCGTATTAGTCTAGAAATAACATAAGACACATAAAAGTGGAACTGGAGTATGAAATAGTCTCATGGGTCTGTTGCGGGTGAATAAAAATTCCATAGAGTGGAGTAAGCTGCTGTGCTTTATTGCAACCAGTGTGTCTGGAGAAATATGGAATTTCTGTAAGCAGTTGCCCAGTTATCTCTTCATTATGATATACACTTGTCATCTCAGTACATAAGAATCTGGCTACTGCTGATAGAAAAGTGTTTGCCTTGGTTTAATTTTATGTAAATGTGAGCTTTGTCACTTATGAAATTGAAGAAGAAAGAGTGTGATAAAAGGTCAGCACTTCCTAGGTAGGCAGAGGTAATGCTCCTGTTCCCCATGCATACTTGCAAATGCATCACAAATCCATTTCACAGCATTTCTTCACAGCATTAGTAGTGACAAGGGCGGTCACTATCTTTTTCATCACCATTCCTTCTCCCTCCCCAAGATTTGCCACTAATTTTATCTCCAGCTGTTGCAGTCCTCTAGTGAGTTCAGAATGTGCCTGTGCACATCTGGTGAAATGCCCAATTATTTTCACTGCATTCATTTATAACCAAAATCAGGTGAGGCCTCATCCTTTGTCACGTAAAATACTTGCTAGCAAATGATAGTACTACCTCTTACTATCATATTGTCTCATCCTATTATGTATTCTTAAAATGGAGGTCTCAGTATTTGGCACAGAAGCTGCTTTTGCAAGAGCTAACCACTGTGTTTCACAGGTGGATACATATATGCTGTTTTGTAGCTACCTTTGCTGTCAAAGACACTTTTTCTCATGAGTAATCTTTATTATTTTTTTTCTTCTCTCTCTTCAGAGATCTCTTCAATGCTGCTTTTGTTTCATGCTGGTCTGAACTGAATGAAGACCAGCAGGATGAGTTGATCCGAAGCATTGAATTGGCCCTGACTTCTCAGGACATTGCAGAGGTCACTCAGACACTGCTGAACTTGGCAGAATTCATGGAGCACAGCGACAAGGTAGACACACTGTCAGACTTTCTAACACTGGCTAGTCAACAGGTGTCTAGTGCATGGAAAGGGTGTGAAGAGTTCATGCGTACTTTCACTTTTTTTTACTTTCACTTCTTTTTATTAATATTCTTTTGATGTATGTGCTCTACCCAGGGTCCACTGCCTTTGAGAGATGATAATGGCATTGTCCTCCTGGGGGAGAGAGCAGCAAAATGTCGAGCATATGCCAAGGCTCTTCACTACAAGGAGCTGGAATTTCAGAAGGGTCCCACTCCAGCCATTCTAGAGTCTCTTATCAGGTAGGACCACAACTGATGAGATTTTTTTGCTCCCATATCACTTCCCAGTTTAGGAAACTATTAGGATAAATACGGACAATTCTTAGAATTTCAGTATCTACCACAAGTCTCTGCTGTAGACTTACCTTCTCTAGCTTGTAGGTGTATGCTCCTGTCTGCTGAATTCTGCTACTAGAAGCTACAGGAAGCTGAAAAGGTGGGGATTGTTCTGATTTCCTCCCTTACACCTTCAAGTTCAGTATGGGGCTACTTGGAGTGGCTTTAATGTAGATTTAAAAGATTTCTATACCTACAAATAAATAAGCCAGAACAGCTGAAGCTTTTGATTAAAATTTCTGGTCAAGTTCTACTCTTTTGGCTTAGGTAGAGCTTATTCTTAATATATCAAATTGAACATACTGTATTGAGTGGGGCAGTGTACTGTCCTGAGCTTTGTCAACAAAAATCATAGAATCATAGAGTGACCTGGGTTGAAAAGGACCTCAAAGATTACCTAGTTTCAATGCCCCTGCCTGGGATACATGCATGGTTAGTAACAAAGCAGTGGAAGCTACTGTGCATGTTCTGTAGAAGAGCGTTCATGTGCCCTCTCAAGAAACTCTGTTTCCATTTTCACCTTGCAGTTGCTTTGCTTTGCTGTCTCAGAGTTCAAAAGCCTGACTTCAGAGTGTGCCCGCAGAAACACCAGAACAAAGTGTCATTCAGTGTTGGAACAGGAGTTCTATTAAAGTAGTTCAATTTCTTTCTTTTAAAAGAGATTAAAACTTTGGATCTTTATTATTATAATTTCAGGAGGCTTTCTCCAATTGCATTGTGATGCACCCCTTCTCTGCTTACCAGCCGTTCTGTTTAGTAATACACCTCTTGGCTTCAGAGCTCTGAAGGTTTTGGATTTGGTATTAAACTACCCGTTTTCAAACATGAATCTATTTCTTATCCTGGGAACGTTAATGCTATGATCTTATATAGAGAGATTGATTTTGGTTAAACAAAAGCTGGCTTTGTCTATGCAGTAATTTTTCAGCCCTCATAGTTCCTTGGAGTTTGCTTCCTTGTTCCCTCCCCGCCCTGCTCCCAGCTTCTATTTGATTTGTTTCATCCTTTGTCCTTTCATTTTTCTGAGGAAAAGAAATAGAATTCAGTGTGTCAGTTTGGTCAGCTGTGCAGCTATTGCTTTGTGCACCATAAAGCAAGTTAAGGAGTTGAAATAAATCAGGATTAAAAATGACAGACAATTTATTAGAAATCTTAAAGTTCAGAAATCTTTCAAATCCTCTTTCTAGACCACAGTTAAAATGGTTCCAGCTATAGTTCCATGCAGCTGAAATTTATAGTATTAATAGTCAAACGTTTAATAGTCAGACATACAAAAAGCAATTACTGACACTTCTATCTCCCTTTTCACACAAGACCAAACAATTTAAATTAGATTCAAGTCCTCTTTAAGGTGAATAAAAATAGATATATTAAATATAACTGTCTTTTCCAACATATTCAAACAACAATATGGCTATGGGAGGAGTCTTTTTAATGTTATTTGCAACACTGTGTTATAAAAGGGAGAAACAACATACTGATTTTTCAACATAACATCTCCAGTTAACTTTCAGCTGGAGGATCTTCAGAACAAATGTGAATATTTCTCAGTGTATTAAGTGTGATTTAATAACTTTTGGATTCTCTGGTGTGTAGTAGTGTTTTGCTTAAGGATACAGTGATTTTAGGTGTGGGAGTGGAGTTGGTTGGTTGGCTGGGTCTTTATTTTTGCTAACTTGCTCTTATCTTTTTTTCTTACTGCCTTACAGAACACTTCTATATCCTAACATGAACATAATTTGGTGGTGGCCTGAATTGTTGCATTCTAGTTTTATCAGGCTTTGGGAATAAGTATTATATAGGATATGGGATAAATCCTTCCTCCAGGGCACTGTCTGCTGTGTGCAGCTGTCTGTGGGGACAGCAGCAGGAGATGGCAGTAAAACTTCAGGAGAGAACCTGCACAATATTAGCTTATGGAGAATTCTGGGGCTTTGTTCTTCCTTCTGTGGGGATGTCAGCTGAAGAAAGATGCATCAAGAACACTTCTAATTGGTGATTCCCCTCATTTGAGCCCATTATGTAGCTTTTGTGACTCGAATCCCTCTTGAAAGGAGTTAAACAGCAATACTTATACTTGACAGATGGAATAGGAACAAGGAGGCTTTCTTTTTGCAGTCTCTGCCTAACTGGTTAGTACATCCCACTAGTTGCATTGCTAGTGAAAACACACCAGGAAGTTTTCTGCAGGTGCTGTAAGTGCAGGAGGTGTTTTGCATTTTCTTCTAACCTATTCTAACACAGTATTTATCCCTTTAGAAAGAGTCTTCAGAGGAGGAGATAAATGTGAGCCCTGGTAATACTAGTGGCTGTATCTGGTGTTCGGTGTGCCTTAGTGATTGTGTGTACATACTATGCGTGTTTTGCACATACTAGATGAAGTGGACAATTAAATGGTGGGAGTTGTCAGTTGCCCACCTTCTCTGTAGTGGCATCATGTAGCTGTATGATCAGGTATTGATTTCCTCTATGGTTTGAAGTCTTCTGGCCGGATCTTCATCTCGACCCTTTTTAGGGAGTAGGTTGACCCATGCCATCCATACCAGGTGATACCATCCATGTTTTTGGTGTGTTCTCCTTTGCGGTAGTAAACCCCATTCAGGTTGGAATCTGTGCAGCAGTTATACCAATATCCACCTTTTCAGAAAACAAATGAGTAGATTCTCAGTGAGCCACTTACTTAAAAACAGGTATGTGTTGTACTAATATCACAATGAATTATTGCTGTGTTATGAAGAAATTGTCCAGAATGCAGTATTTAATTCTTAGCATCTATGGCCCTGATAGATGGCATTACAGGTAAATTCAAAACTTAACAGAGATACTGAATAAATTAATGCTTTACAGTTAAACAGACAATTTAGTCTGTTAGCTTTTCGTTTAGTTGCTCATTCCTCTTGGAGTATTTCTTTGCCATCTTTCTGACTGAGAGCATAGGGCAATGAATTTGGGTTCCTACTGTGGACATCGGAAGGCCTTTAGAAAGGGTTTCTGGGCTCTGTGACTAAAATGCATTATTTTATTCAGATGGATATCAACATGTTTTATTTGCATGGGTTTGAACAGGGAGTGGAAAAAATATAGGGCAAGAAGCAATGGAGACAGTTATCTTTGTGACAGTCTCGTGTGCTCAACTGGGGACAGGAGGGCATTTGTGTGCGTTTACCTTTACGGAACTGGGCGCAGTCATCCACGCACTTGTCGTTGTCTTTGTCCTTTGTGCTGAAGGCTGTGTTGTTGTGGTACCTCAGGGAGTCACGTCCTGTGTTGCCAGTGTAGTTCCCCACAAACAGACGGTAGCTGTTTAATTCGTTGCTCAGGGTGAACTGCTTATATTGTGCATAGCGTATGTTACCTTCCCAGTCCTGCCATAAACAGTGAAGAAGAAATAATTCCTATTAGAATAGATACAAAGAGACTCCATGGCCTGTATTTATATACAATGCATGTTGCATGTCCTTTCTCAGTCCTTTTTTATGAGTCTTTTGTCTCAGGAACAGGCTGATGGGACTTCTCTAAGGCAAAGAAACTTTCCAGAGTAAGATACCATATTTCCATGTCTCTGTGCTGGTATCAAACAATATGTATGGAAACCATGTTTGTAGCTCTCACATCCAGCAGACTCCTTTGATAGTGTGCGCCTCAAGTCTCTTTGTTTTCTCTGAAAGAGCAACTTCTGGACATAAAGCCTTGCATCTCACTTCTTCTGTTTTACATATCCCATCCCTCAAAACAATTGTGCTGACTATAAACTAACCCAAACCAGAACCAAGCCCTAAGGAGACAGTAGAAATCATTTTTTTGGCTAATACAGTGCAAACTCACTTGTGCACGAACCAGAGGGAATTGCTGCAAAGTAGAAGACTTGGCCTCATCTTTATCAGATACCTGAGTGAATGTTTAAATCTGCAGTGGTAACAGTTTGATCTGTTTGCAGTGGATCATACAGGATTCTCTAGAGCTCACATTGCTGGAGACACGGTCTGCATGGAGGTAGAAGGTTGTAACCTTGATTTTACTTGCTGGAGAACACGGTTCTATTTTGTCCTTGAATCTGTCACTAGGCCCATCCTGCTTCCTTCTATAATTAAAGCATGCAAATTCCTTGGGCCTTCGATAGCAATAAGAGATGGTAGAACTACTCCATACAAAACAAAAAACCAAAGCAACAGCCAACAACCTTTGGTTGCTGAAATGGAGAGCTTTTAATTACCTCCAACTCTACCCGCAGAACAGTGGGACGTCGTGAAAGTCGGTAGATGTTTTCATTTCCCAGCCAAAAGTCTCCCCGAATATTGCCAAATCCTTCCCTGTATTGTTTCCAGTCCCTATTGAAAGACGTCAGACCAACTTTTCGCCTCTGAATGATAGTCCAGCCACCTCCATCTGTCTCCATGTCACAGAACACCTAGAAGAGGAAAAATGCAGTGCTTATCAGGAGACTTAGGAAGTTTGTTTTCAGCTGAAACAAGGCAAGAAACAGTACTGTTCCAGCTTTCACAAGCTGAAGAACTTCCTGTTTTATTTTAATAGAATTAAAACAAAAAAACACTTATCTGAATGGTTTGCCCTTCTTAAATATACTTTTCTCCCATGTTTGCCCATGTAAAGATGCTGGCTCAAAGTGCAGGGCATCATAACTCAGTATGTGCTCTCCTTCTCTTTCTTTTCTGTATTATATTTCAGAACTTGCTGTGTGTTGTGTACATTGCAGCCTTACCTCCAGATCTGGACTCCCCAGAAATTCATCAGGAGGTAGCTTGTAAACACCAGAGATGCGATAGTTCCTCTGATAAAGTGATGAGCAGTCATAGACAGCATCTACTTGAATCAAAACCATAAAGTAAGAATCTGAGCAGTGAGAATAACGCCCCCATCCCCTTGAGTCTGGTTTCTTTAAAGCTTAATTTGTAGTACAAGAAATAACGATGTGAAGAAGACTTCGTACAAGTCTGTATATCTGAAATGGTCCAAAGAGAGGTCTTTACTCCTTTTCACATTGCTACTGTGTATGTTTGTGCTGAAAGGTAAGAAGCTATATTTGCTGTCCCCTTCCAGTGATAAAGCCATATCCAGTAGAATGGACGGGCCTGCTGCCAGGTGCTTCTTTGATTGTGTGCTTGAACAGGTTAACTGAGTTTGTGGGTGAGGCACGTCACAGCTCCAGTGCCAAAAGTGCTGAGCTAACAGGTGGTGGCTTTTAGCTGCAGTCAGCCTCTTTTAAGCCTCCTTTCCCCCTGTGCAAGAGCTGACTTGGTGCTGGTGATATGCGCTGCTTCTGAGGAAGATAAACTAACTGAAGCAAGGCTTTACCTGTTCTGACAGTTTCCAATTTAGTGCAGTCTTGATGTGTCTTACCTGGTGTAGTCAGACATGCTTGAATTAAATACCTTCTGGGCTAGTTTCTTGTGTTGTTACTTTTTTTTTCTGTGCTTTTACTATAGCTGCAATGAATTTCATTCTTGGTGAGATCTCTAAGACCTACTGTAAACAGTGAGTGGTGTGTCAAAACTGAGCAACTGGAAGTTTCTACAGGCAGAATTTAGTAAACAGATTTACAAGTTTTTCCTTTGGAGTTAAAGAAACAAAATGTGTGTGTGTTTTTTTTTCTTTCCTGCAAATCCAATCATCCTGGGCAATAACAGTCTAAAAGAAATCTTTAGCTTGTTGAAATCAATTTCTTTTTAAGATGAAAGCCAACAAAAACTGAATGAATCTTTCTTCTAGAAATTGCTTTACAGGTAGCTGAACTGCAAAATGCACCTGCATTCCACATTACAAGTCTGTGCAATTGCTGTGTGCATTGAAATCTTCCCCTAGGGAAGAGAAAATTTTGAGTGATTTAAATGTGTTTTGGCTGGGCATACATCACCACTTACATGTTGCATCATCTGCACCTTTTGACTTTTGAAGAATTATAATTTCAATAATCTCTTACTCTTGCTCAGAGATCATCACAAAGATGCAACCACAAATCTACAGTAATGCTTGGAAAACATTTCCTATTGCTTTATCAACTTCTGGTCCCCTGTCAGCACTATGAACTTAAAGGATGTCACTGCCAGTGCCATTTCCTCCCCAAGCCAGCTCTCTTTTTGGATTGGTATTTCAGTGCTCAGAAAGTAAGGCGTAAGACTGAATTAATCACTGCACTAATACATTATCTGTTCAGTTTTTCTACTCTCTGGCAAGAAACATGCAGGTATTAAAATGCAGCTGGATCTTTGGACTTTTGACATGAAGTCAAATTGCTTTGTTCTTGAGGATCACCTGCCTACAGAAGTATGTTAAGCACACGTATTCAATACGCAGACTGGATAAGCATGTTAGTGGGACATACTAGCATTAAGAACTAATCATTAATTCATTTTGTGCATTAAGATGTGGAGCTGGGAGCTTGGAGACTCCCTCCTTACCAGCTGAAGTTTGCGTGACCGTCTGAGCTGCCTGGAGTTGCATGATATCTATCTGGTTGTTCATCTCGGAGTACTTGCTCTCAGCATCAATGAGGCGGGACTCCATCTGCTTGGTGCTTCCTTCCAGCTCCATCACCTGCATGACCACATTCACCCAGTCACCTTCCTGCTTCTTGCTCAGCTCCTGCAGCATCCTGCTCAGGTTGGCTACTTGCAACTTAAGTTCTTTAATCTCATCGCAGCATCCCATCATCTTGGACTGTACGTTCCCATTGATTGTCCTCCTTTTAGGAGGCTTCTGCAGCAGTGCTGGATAGACAGCAACAGACACAGTGATAATGCAGAGCCATGCCAGCTGAACAGTAGATCTTGCTGGCATTTTTGCTTACAGCAACAGAAAACTTCCAACTGACTGCGGGTAGTCTGAATGCAGCTGGGGTATGTATGAAACTTTCTGCAAGTGCTGCAGCAGAATGGTACCTAGCTTTCTTCCAATGAAGTGAGTCTTTGAAGGTGGAGCCTGAAGAATCAGCCTTTTTTCAGACCCCTCCTGTCAGAGTATGAGCATTCTAAGTCTCTCTCAAAGCATCTTAAATACGTTTTTTCTGTTTACTTCCACCCCCTGAAACTATGTGGAGCTTTCTGGCCCCTCCCAGTTCATCTGTTCGTATCAGGTATTTACTGGGTGAAATTGGAACAGGTTTCAGCCAAGGAAGGTTGGGAAGTGCAGGAGAGACTTCACATGCCTCCAGGACAGAACCGAGTGGGAGAGGGCTAGGAAATGAGGAAAGTTTCCAGTAACTTTTGCCTATTGGATTGTAGCCCTCTTGGTGACTAATTCTGGTACTTCAATAATGTGAGAGCCTTGGAGGTGCAGGATGTGAGAAGTCTGTTCTAACAGGATGGGTTGTTTTTTTTTATTTTGGAAAGTTCAAGGAAGGTAACTTCCTAGAAGGTACCCATAGCTGCTAACATACTGTCCAGGAGTTGCAGGCGTAGAGTTATTACTCCCAACAGTATTCCATAATTTAGGGAATATGTTAATTTGTTTAGCATCTAATTCTCATCTCTCTGGACACTCTTGTCTTGGGAGTGCTTGTTTGAGGACTGCAGTGCTGTTCTTTTTAAAGATGGGATATTTAAGGGTAGGGTGCACAGAAGTCTGCAAAACAGGTAAATCAAACCCCATGCTTCTGTTTGTGCATGGTGGACAAGCAAGAGAACATTAATGCTGAAAGGTGATCTAATTAAAGTTGACAAGTGATGTGTTTTTTACAGGAAACAACCAGTCTAACTCCAGTGTTATGGAGGCCAGTTTATTGATAAGACTTTAAGAGAGAAAGATGATCTATGGGTAATTGAAACATCCAGAGTTATATAAAGTGTAGGTTTAAGAATAACTTCTAAATGTTTAGACCTTCAGGGTATAAGTCAAGCATCAGCTGGCTGAGATCCCAAGGCTTCCCTTCTCCTTCTGTATCCTTTAACAGTTAAAAAGTTGATAATACTTGTCTGATCCCAAAGTAGGAAAGTTTAATCAGTGGTGTAACCTGTTGCTAAAGGTCTGCAGCTTTTCTTCTAGATCCTTGTGGATCAATTTTTACTGCACAGGCAAACTGCCCTGCAATTGCCATACGTCTGGGTTATTCTCTCTGTGCAAACTGTGGAAACTGACAAAGGTAAGATAGAAAAGAAGGGGTAAACGACTCATGTGTCTGCTCCTGGGGTAAATGCCATGAAAGTTCTTGGTGTCTGAGAAAACAAAATAAAGCTAATCTTGCTCTTTTTATGAAGAAAATGAGAATAAACACAGCAGAGACGCATTATCCCATCTAAAATTCTTCTGCTGGTCTGAAGCAGCTGCAGGATTTTGTTTAATTAAGATGAGAAAAGCCTTGGTGATCTCCCATTCTCTTTTAGAGAAATGGGAAGCAACATGTAGCTGGCATAGTTTCTCCTCCTTCTTTACACTTTCACTTTTTTACACAGATGCTTCAATTCTGTCTCTGATTTGCAGCACAGCTGGCAAATAGCTTTTCTGCAGAACAGAAATGAGACTTCTCACTCTTCACCAAGGTGCAAAGATTTAGGAAAATGAAAGCATCCAAGCACTGAAGAGGCAGAAGATGTTAAAGAGGAAGAAGAGAATCTTCTGGAGACCAGAGTTAGAGATCACCAAACAGGGAGCACAGGCGCCTTGAGCTGCACTGTGGGTGACTACCTGTGTGCTGTACTTCAGGCAGAAACCTGCAGTCTGTAGTACCAGCTGGTTAGGCTGCTGCGTGGTGTTGCTGACCTGAGGTATCACCAGAGATAGTTGTAAGCACAACTTGATTGAAGCACAGAGGACACCTCTATTTACAGTAGAGCATTGGCTTCAGTCATGTTGTTGTCATGGGCATTCCAGAAACCTTCCATTGCAAAATTGCTTTTATACTTCAGACCAGAGAGTGCCACTGCACACGGATGAAAGCCTGACCTTTTTGTTCTGTCTCTAATCCTGTCTGAGCCCTCTTCCAGCTGGAGCTTCTGCCATTCCCAGGGGCAAATTCTTCTCAGGCTGCCTGCGATGAGAAACATGTTTTTGTGGAAGCTGGAACAAAGAGCATGACAAGCCCGACTCTGGCTTCCCTACCCCAAAAAGCCACCCTGCTAACGTCCCAATCTTGTTATATAGGACTCTGATCCTCGCTGCTGCTTCTCTAGCTTACAATAACTCTTTTCTTTGCCTTGTACACTCTGAATTCCCCCACGCTCATGCTTGTGTCACGTGGGGCAGATCTGGAAAAGAGTAACCGTTGTCCTTGCATTCCCTCTTGATTTAAGTTTTAGAAGTATCTAGGATTCAGCCAAGCTCCATGTTGCATCCAGATGTTACAAAACAGTGCAGAAAGGCTTCTGAATCCCTTTTCTAAACTATTTAATTGAAAATGAGACAGCCAGGGTTTTATTTCAGATTCAATCTCTGAATTGTATATCCCAATTCTGGACATCTTTCTTTTACATACTTTGGTTTTCCTGAGATGATACTGCTTTGTTCTATCATTTTGTTCTCTATAAGGTGTAACTAGCATTATGCAGGATTGGAAAAGCACAAATCTTCACATCTGTCATTGCTTTTGAGGAAGCATTCAGAGAGATTTAGGTGGACATCTCTGTTGGCAGAGGCCTTAGCCTTAATGGAATTTGAGTTTTTTGTGTGTTTCAGTGTTGAATCTCTCCCTGTTGCATTGAAAGTAGTATTTTGTTATACGTATCAGTGTAAGTTATTCCTAGATACGATCAACAGTAGACGTTGACAGTCTATAGGAAATGATTCCATACTTAAAATAGGACCCTAATTTCAAGTTGCATTTTGGGAAGTGGCATAGCTGTGGGCATAACTAAAGAGAAATTGGTTCCCTGACAGCTGGGTAGGTCCCAGTCCTATTTTTGACTTTCCCTTGACATTGATAGAGAAATCCAGTCTTCCATTTTAGTTTGTATTTGGAGGTACTCTGCTACACGGTAGCTAAAAAGATGATATCTTAAGGTTAAGAACATAAGGTGAATTCTTTCTAATTTCCTTAAGGATGTTGGGTTTGAAGTGGTTGGGAGGATTAAGTATAAATATCTTTACAGTTAGCACGCACCTTGAGATGTTGGTTTATGTTACGTAATTAGAGAAGTATATTAATATCACTCAATTACAACCAGGTATCTGGCCCTGGAGGGCCAGATTAAATTAGAGATGGGTGTAAATGACTGCCTTCTCTGTAGAGTTTTTCTGGCAGGTGTATGTGAAGCCGAGAGAAGAAATGCTGTGCCCTGTGGCTATTTATTTGGTAGCCAGCCATTGCAAAACCCTTAACACCTATCTGGCAAATGTTTAAATCTAGCATTCCTGGTGCCTGCTGAGATGGCAAAGACGCTCAGCTCTCTCATGGCGGAGCCCAGAGGTCCATGCTTTGCCAGAGCCCTCTGAAGACGTGCTTTTCCCTTCTAGACAGCCAGGAAGCATGGAGAAGTATGGAACTGTTCACCTCTCTTTTTAGAGATGCATAAATGTCTAATATTTGCTTTGCTATTGCTGTACAGTCATGACTTTTGGAAGGGTGAGGATCGGGAGCAGTTGGTCTGGTCTATAAGCAGTCACTCATTGCATCTGTTTATTGAAAACAGCTCTTTGCTGGCAGTTGTTTTTTTCTGCAGTTCGTTGAATCGAGAATTCAGGGATGCCTGAACACAAACTGTAGTATTGAGGAAATTAGCCTATAAATCCAGTTCGTTGTGCCAAAGGATTATCTGTTCTGCAAAGTAGCAGTAGCTTCCACTTCTACTCCCAGAAGCAAGCTCTTACCACTTCTGAAGGAAAAACAAGCTTGAATTAAGTGGATAAAATCTGTGAGAGAGAGGTTTGATTTTAAACAGAGTTGAGAAGACAACTTTGGCTACTTTTAGATGTTACACATAAGCTGGTTTATTGCAAAAATAAGGTGGTTTTTTTCTAATGAGCATTGAGATGCGTTCTGGAGATAGAAGTGGTGTGTTCTCTCCCGGATAGTCTTGGGACTTCCTGAAAAGTCTCTAACATCAACAAAAATAACTGGGGAACATGAAGGAAGGTCCAGGCCCATACTTCTAATTCTTGAAGATTTAATATATTTTGAGTGACAGGATTTTGCTGGGTATCCTTAAAGATGATGGGTGACTGGACTGTATAAAAGGGAATATTTCTAGTGAGCATTAGACATTATGCCAGAGGTTTATGGAGGAGGAAATCCATCATTGGAGTGTTTTTCCTGCTGAAGACAGTAACGTTGTTTATCATTCCCAGTTCATGTCTGGTTTCTATTTAAACAGCCTTCAAAATAGACAAGCAATAGGAGTGCCTTTCTCTTAAATAATGCTCTTCTTTTTGCGATTCTAGCTCAGAAGTGGGCTTTGCACACTGAAGGCTTGCATTTTTGTTTGATGTCTTGATAATCAGACGATAAGTTCTCCTGACCTCTCTCAACTAATAAGGTTCATAGATTGAAGATTTTGTTCAGGATTTTCATATCAGGGGATTTGTCAGGGATAGACACCTTTTCCCATTACTATACCATTCCATCTCTACAAACCGTTTTTCATCAGGCTTGTCACATCTTAATATCTGCCCATCCTCAAGTTCTACAAACAGGTTAAGGTTGGGCGGTAGGGTCGGATGTTCCCCTGGCTCAGCTCTCTCCTATACTGATTAACAAACAGGGAAAAAAATGCAATCTTGGATTTATGTCTTCTTTACAAAGCTTTCTGTGCCCATCTCTTTTCCATATCCAGCTGCCTCTTCTATCTTTGCTGAAGACTGTACAGTTGAAATATGGAAATTAATGCTTCTGATATTGTTACTGAGATACAATTCAATTATCCTGTACTGCCTTATGTAGGTCTGGGTGGACCAAACTCATACAAAACTGGTGGAAATCACTTTTGCAACTGATTAATGCTCATTTTGAAAGAAAGTATGGGGATCTTGCAGTCTATTTTATTGGTTTTCTTATTCACTTTATCCCATAAAATGCAAAATCAAATAATGTGTTTTAAGTAGTGAAACGAGTGCAACGTATATTAGAATCTCTGTCTTGAAACAGCTTTAGAAGTCTCTTGCTGTCTCCCTTGGCTTCCTCTGTAGCTTTATTTTGTGCGCCATTCTGATTCATGTAAGCAGGCAAACAATACAGATGGCTTGTGCTTTAGTTAGAAGACTTTAAGTGTGTACATATGGTGTTTAAAAGATTGAATTTTGGAATATTTGGCTTGAGTGTTTTTCTTAAGAGAAAACAGTTCACAACTTAGCATTTCTGGAAGGAAGAAGGTAGGTGCTGTCCAGGCCAAAACACTGTTTTATGTAAAAACTTACATCTCATGGAAATAAATTAAATGTAGTATACAAACACTGCTGAAGTGCACTGTGAATGTAAAAGGCATTTGGAGAGCATTAGGAGGAAGGCAGACGTGAAGACTGTGCACTCAGTAACCAACATCGGCTGGAAGCTGTGGTCTGTTTCTTATAGTTACTATTTTCTAATTTTAACCCACTGGAAGAAGATACTTCAACCTTTCCTCAAAGTTGACATATGTAACCTATGACCAATCAAATCTACACCTAGAAACTGCCAAGGGAAGGGGATAGAGTGGTCATCTCTTATGGCCTGACGTTGAGTAAAGCAGATGGTATTGAGTCTTGTGGTTGGTTTCTGTTGATGTTGGTACTTTGTTGGTTTCGTTTCTCTAGCTTCTAAACAAAAATGAACAGATGAACTTGTTCTGCACTAAGCAGATATGGAGAAGAGTTGATTTTTGCTTTAATTTTAAGCTTCATATTACCTTGAATTGGGAACTACTGCAAGGACACCACCCAGTAATCACAGACTGAAGTGCCTGTCTGCTGGGTTAGCCAGCAGCATTGCTTCTGCTTTGAGATGTTTTCCCGCCTTCTTTAATCTAAAATGATACTTTATCTAAATGATACTTACCAGGTACAAAAAGAAGATGTCCCCTGTCTTACAGCAGCAGTGGTGTGGCTAAAATCCCTGGAAACTGCCTGGCTGGTTAATTAGCCCTTCGGGGCTGCTTTGGTGTGCCTGCATGCTTTTCTGCAGCGTTACTCATTCTATTCAGTTCCCATCATAATAACTAAAATAAAGCTTTATAGCACTTTAAAATGCTGTAGAATTCTGGAAGATTTCTTTAGGCAGATATCTGCAATGAGAGAGGTAATGCTTTAATAGCATGGAGATGAAAATGGAGGAAGTGCAAAGTGGCGTGATTTCTGAGTGTGTATTTTGAATGTATTCACAGGGCTCCACGTGGAAATGCTTTTCCAAAAGGAGTACAATCTGTTGGCCTGCTCTCAGAGAATTTGTATGCAGAGAGCAGTGGGTCTGTTAAAAACACATTCCGGTCAGCTGCAGCAGCAGTGGTTTTTGGGAACTGTCGATATACTTCCAATGATCCCATGGATGAGAAAACACAGAAATCCAAGCTCTTTTAAAGCAAAAACCACAAGATCAGAACTTAATTAATTCACAAACAACTTCATTTTCTTTAGCTCATAGGACTGAATAGCAAAAGGATGCTGTGATTACCAAGGATTTACTGCTGTGAGGAAAGTCAGCGAATATTCAGCCATCGTTAATGAAAGTCAGGTTGATGTGTGAGTCTTGCTTTGGAGGGATTTCTGTGTTCTTCATGATAGTTGTAATTCTCTGTGTTGAGGTTTGTTTTTGCCAAAGCAATGCATGTTTTCCTCTTCTTCCATTTGTGTAAGCACTCTTTTAATGTGCTTTATCAGGACACTGACAGATTCTCTATCAGTGGCTTATCCCAGTCCAAAGAATTACTTAGCTTTACTCACTATCTGGGTTAGATCATTTATTAAGAGTGATTTATGGCTAATAACGACAACATGGTGCTATATCTATCACTATATATTCTTTTAAATACAGGCTTTTCTCCTTCTCCTTCTTTCTTCTCCCTCTCCTTAAACCTAACAGCTACAACTAAGAGTATTGAAACATGTAATTGTACTGTGGACAGCCAAGAAAGTACAAAACAAAAAGGAATGATTGAGTGCACCAGGGAGCGTCAGCAAAAGTGCAGTGCTAATTGTCAAAGAATAAAAGATAATGGACAATTTGTCAGGACACGTTGACAAGAAAGATAAGTTGGAAGTAATTAACTGCCTGACATACTGGAAGTGATGTTCCTGCCAATGGCTCTTTAAATCATCAGGATATGAAATGTGACAACCATTTATCACTTTTATGGGGCACTGCTGTCTAGCTTTCCCTTGGGAAGCGTGGAGTAGTATGCACTTTGACTATCTTACTTTAAGAAAGGCATGGATATATTCCAAGAGCTTCCCATTTTGGGGTGCCTGTCTGTAAGAGCTGTGACTGTGGTACGTTCTTAGTTTAAGTCTGATTTGACCTCAAACTGTTCCTAGTTCCTATTTCCAAAGGTTTTTTTACTTGACATTGCCAGGTATCGAGTGTGTCCGTGAGTTTGGTTCTGTAGCTGTCAAGAAAGAAAACGTTCAGGCAGAGAATATATATATATAGCACTTGAAAATGTCCCTTCTCTTGACAGTCTGTTCAGATGATTCCCTTTAATACTGCGGATTTCATTGTTTCGTATGAATCACTACAACTCTTATGGGGAAAAGATACATATGTATATGCTATCATTTTGATAACAGGTAATGAGGAGCATTTCTGCAAGCTACACCTATCTGTAACAACATACACAAAGACTGTTAGAACTGTCTCTGCATTGCTGTCACTGCCCGTGTTTTGATAGGTTTTGCTGTTTCTACTCCCAATGTTAACGAGTATTAATACTGGATTGTAATCTGTGTTGTAATGTGCTCAGTTGTTGTGACATCATTTGGAACTGCTTGTCCTTTTTGTTTTCCGGTGCCAGTAGGGAAGGAGGAGAGCAATGAGCCAGAAAATGTTAACAAATAAGTCTTATAAAATAGCAAGAGCTCCATAAAAAGGTATTTCCCTTATTAAAGAGGTGTTGAGCAAAAGCATTGATAACCAAGAACCAATGTGGAGATAGAGCCATTTCCAACTGTAAAATAAAAAACCAACCACGTGAAATGGAAATGATTTAGAGCACATCACTTGAGCTGGTGAGCCAGGCTCAGGAGTTGTCTACTCGCTTATGTTTATCAACGTTCAGATACTCCTGCAAAGCAAGGAGAGTGTGTTTAACTCCATAGGATGCTGTGACAGCAGGTGTTTCTGTCATGGTCTTGAACACAGGCAAGAGAAGAGTACTGGTACGGGTTCACCCCACTGCAGGGGCATTATTTGAAGTGAGTGTGGAACTGCATGCTGTTTGTGAAGCTGGCAGGTTTGTGAGCTGTTCTTATGATGGAGTTTGTTTCTTGGAATATAAAAATGTTGACTGAGATTTTCAAGGGAGTTGGTGGTCTGTATGAGACAAATGGAAGGAAAAAATATCAACGCTGTAAAGCTGCTAGTAAGTGCAGCTGGTATTTGATGGCAGGAAGGTCTTGTATACATAGAGGTGGGTAGGATTGAAAAAAATGCGAGGGAGGAAGTTCTAGCTTAATCAAATGAGATTCTGAGGAAATTAAAATGAAGAAATGGAACACGACAGCAGGCACTGCTGTTTTGCTCAAGTCCCCTTTTGATCACTGTTAAATCTTGTTTGTATCCCTAAATTTAATGGTAGCAAAGAGGGAAAGTGATAGCTGGAGAAATAAAGCAAGCAAAACCTCACAAGAATCCTTTCCAGTGTGGTTGCCAGTGAGTTTTTTTTTTTTTTTTTTTTTTTTTTAAAGATGGATGTCTTTATCTGAAAGTATGCTTATATAATGCATTTCCACTGACTGGGCAACGTCTGCACCTTTGATTCATTTGCCCTCCTGTGAAACTGGTTGTGTACAGCTGTGCATCCATTGGGTGTATTTTTGCCTATTGTGCAAATAGAAAGCTGACTTGGATTGTCATCTTACACGAGTACCTCCAGAAGGAAATCTCAGTGTTAGAGGAAAGACTTCATATAAATTTCCAAATGGAAATCTACTTAATCAGTAGTCAGAAAATGCCTTGCAATCCAGTTTTATTTCCAGTATGCAGTGTACGTAGTCCAGCCTTTCTTAACACTGCATCCAGGAAGCTGCTTACAATGGTAAAGTGAAGCTAGCAGACTGCTATTCAGCATTAATAATCATATACCATCATTGTTTTGTGTAACAGGTCTTGGGAATATACTCAGAGAATATATGTACCCCTATTGTAGCCACTAGGTCTCTTCATTAGTCTAATCATTCACTTAAAAGTTTTAAAGAAGAAGGAGCATGTTCCATTGCTATTTCTAACAGACAGAATGTGATACTATCAAGGAGAAGCTCATACCAGCCCCTGAGTGCTGCCAGCTGTGTTAAATGATCTTTCTCTTCCCTCTTCAGCATTAACAATAAACTGCAACAGCCTGAAGCAGCTGCTGGGGTGCTGGAATATGCCATGAAGCACTTCGGGGAGCTGGTGAGTCATGATGGAGAACTATTCCTTGTGCCTAATGTTAAGTCATCTTATTTTGAACTCTGTTTTTGCTGTGGGTTGGGAAAGAAGGGCTAAAGTTCCTGTTCTGAGCTTTAAATGCTTGAGAGTTTTTTGAGAAACTGTTCTAGGTAACACCCTTCAGGTAAGAATTTAATATAAGTTAGCTTCTCTCATTCAGGAGGCACGTGAACCTGTCAGAGAGTTTATGGATACTAGTTTATGAAACAGTAGGTTGGCCAATCCCATACAGTTTTGACTGCTCACAGAAGTGAAATAGATACAGAAGGGTATCTTCTCTTAATGACCATTTTTCTTCTTTTTCTCTTTAATAATAATTTCATTTGTGTTTGGGGATTCAAGTACCTGTGTTCTCCAGCCAATTCTACTTTGTTAACAACATGTTTTTACAGTGCTAATTCTTGCAGTGCCTTAGGGAGATTGTTTGGGAAGAGAAAGCAGCCCTCTAAGCACAGCAGACTAGGCTTTTTCATTAGGAACTGCTAGAAAGTGGGAACAGGTTTAAGCACGGAATGGTGGAACTCATTCAGATTGAATTCCTCTGGCATTAGGATTATGTGAAGTTTTAACCTGGACTGGAAAAGAGGTCCTTCTGGGAGAAGTACTGACTTCAGAACGTCTTTGCACCTTCTTATGATTCCTTGGGAGGATTGAGCACAACTCCTTGTTAGCTGATTCTGACCTCACTCTTGAGAAGTAATGTATTTCAATATGCAGTTTCCTAGAATAGGCAGTGCAGAGAAATTAACAGGATCCGTGAGCTCTGCTTTCAGGAACTTACTTGAACTGTTATGACTAAGCTGAGGAGTTAAAGGCCTGGTATATAAACATCCTAAGTGGAAGACCTGGCATGCAGAGCATGGGATATATTGACCCTACCTAGTGGGCTGAAAAAAGAATCCATGTTGCAGCATATGTCAAGGCATGAGCTGCCAAGGGCTGAGCAGAACAAACTTTGGCAGAGATCAGTATGGAAGAAAGATCCAAGGCATTTTATTTCTTGAAAATTAGATACCAAATTGAGGAACAGACTGAGAAGAGGTTTGTGCAGCTGATAAGGATCACCATTTGGCTTTTAAAACCTCTTTTACAAACCACAGCCTTCTCTTGTAAGGGTCTTGGTTAGACCCCATCATACCTACCTGATCTGCTGGAAAACAGCGTAGCGGTAGCCAGACACACTGTGCACACTGTGCTTTTTTTCTTCCCAGTTAGTCGCACCACTCCTCAGCACAGCACAATGGCAAATTGACTATTTAATACATTTGCTGTTTTTGCCCCTTGCTCCCCTGATCCATGAAGGAAAGCATCAGGCAGAATCCAGCTACTAAGCCTAGTATTTCAGTAGCAGGAAATCGGTGACACCACTCCTCCGGGTAAACCTGATCCATTGATCCATTTCTCTCCAACTTGAGCAGCGCTTAGAATTTGTTTTCTCATGAGTTCAAAGCTTTTTTCTGTATCGCAGGCATTTGAGTGAGTTTATTTCAAATCATCAGAGGGCCAAATGGGCACCATGGATGTAGAATTTTCTGAGAAAATTTGCAGTAGATAATATGGAATGTTGAATACCAATGCTGCTTTTTTTTTTTCTGATTTTTATTATTATTTTTTAATCCCCCAGGAAATTCAAGCTACCTGGTATGAAAAGCTTCATGAATGGGAAGATGCTCTGGTGGCCTATGACAAGAAGATGGACACAAACAAAGATGATCCTGAGCTGATGCTGGGACGAATGCGTTGCTTGGAAGCACTTGGAGAATGGTAAGAGGAATGCCTGAAGATTGAGAAAAGGCCAGTTAATTATATCAAGAAGTCTGTCCCATATTAAAATAATCTACAACCTCTCCTTCTACTCTTCTATGTTTTCTTGCTGTTTCAGAAATACAAGCTGCTCTACTTTTCAAATCAAAGCCTGACTTTTCTGTGGATTCTGTCACCTACGTGATTTTTTTGTTGCCTGAATACCTTCTTACCTAGTAGTTTGAGCATTTCCAGAAGTGTATTTCTTTGTTCATGGTAGTCATAACTGGAAATAACATACTAAGTGTTTCAAGGTGATACATTTGATAAATCGAGGTCTGTAAAGGGGGATCTGCAGCCTGATGATCACATCAACTCCATTTTTAAGAGAAAGATGACCTCTCAGGAAACATTGACTGGGCAGGATTTGTCATAAACAGTCATAAAATGAGTTAACATTGACCCTCCTTTGTAAACTTTATTACTCAAGTAACAGATTACTTATTGTCAGATCTACTATGGCTATCCAGAATACAGTCTTCTGCACAACTGGTAGTGAAGTTGTCTGCTTCCCAGTAATCACCTTGGTGTAAGACTATGCCAAGTAAATTGCTCTCACTTTAAAACCCTCGTAAATTACTGAATTTTTTGTTATCACTCTTTTTAACACACATTAAGCATTGCCTTTGTGAAAGTTTGGGACTTCAAACCCTTTGTTAAATGCGTGTTGTCAACAAGTAATTGAATAGGGTCGATTTTCTTGAGAGGATGAGCTCGTAGTCACTTATATCTTGTTAGTTAAGAAGAAGCTTTTTTTTTTTCCCTCCCTGCTCACCTCAGTTCAAAGAAGATAATGGAAGAAGACATATCCTGTGCAATGTAGTGTGGAGTTCTACCCGGGGGCATAACTGACGCAGTTCAGGTGCCGCCTTTGTACTGAACTCTTCATGTCACTAGAGCTCTCTGCTGATGGGTCCTGACATGAACCCATGGAGTGGCTCACAGTAAGAAGACTCCTCTCCCCTAAAGTCATTTTACTGTTAGAGAAGCAGAGCTGTTTGAGAAACCCAATTCTAACAGCGTTTTTCTACTGTTTCTGTTTCTAGATGGGGGTGAGGCATATTGGGTGTCATTTTTCTCAGTAGGAAAAATAAAATCTTTTACAGGGCAGTTTTACAGTCATCTTTTCTAGGAAGTAGGCAATTCCCAGCAGAAATTCCTTTCTCCTGCAGAATGAGCATTTGTGTGGAATATCCTTTCAGAGCCTTCTCCTTCCTCACATTAATGACAAATACATAATAAAAAGATTCTACTCTGCTCTTGGAACTAGAAATTGTGTATCTCATGATAGTTTGTAGCCACAAAAGCAACCCCAGTGCTTTGGCTCACAGTCTTTTTTTTTTTTTTTTTTTTTTTCTGATATAAGAAAGAATTGTCTCATCCGGGTAATGTTTTCTTATAGCAAAGTTCTGTTCTCTATAGTGTCTTTTGGCCTATAATTATACAGTTGTCAACTGCCCTTTTGATGGGGCTTTCTCAGGCATTCTCACCCCTTTTTCATGTTGTTTTTTTTTTTTTTTCTCAGAAAA